>ML805494.1:120781-137784 GCA_009831015.1 Picea engelmannii
TGCGTGTTAGCCTTTCCGGCTACACCGAGGTCCATGTGACCTGCACCTATGTGACCATAGTCCTAACTCCTGTCGGGATTCGGGGTTTCCCACAACAAAGATTCGACGCATATTGAATCCCGAATCCCCGATCTCCGATTTCGTGATACAATCAAGTCTTAATTAAACAATCATTAATTAATCCTTAACGAAGGTTTAAGTGTTAAGTTAATTACGTCAGGCCTTCGGGGTTCACGAGTTCTCTTGATGTGATTTTCTCGTCACCGAGAATCCCGAAATGCTGATCCCTGATGCATGTGTGAGCTCTCTCTCTCCTCCACGTCACCACTGCCTCGTGTCATTCTATCGGGTATCGCGAAATCGCAACTTCTAATGCAACAATTCCTTTGTATGCAAAAGTACGAAATGTCGAATCCCGACTCCTTCAGATCCTGGGACACGTGTCCCTCCAATCGAACTGCTCCGTTCTCGCGTCGAGAAATCGCATGTCGGAGGTTCACACACTCGTTCACAAACCCTTCCTAGCTCCGAACCCCGATATGGAGTGACACCTGTCCTCCACTTAAACGTCATGGTTGTGGGACCCGTCGCGTTTCGGGATTTCGCGACTTCTCCGGTCGTGATTCCTTTGTATGCAGGAAACCCAAAATGCCGAACCCCGATCCCTCGGGATCCCCTGACACACGTCCTCGTAATGAACGGCTCAGATCTCATCAGGAAATCGCGGATCGCGATTTCCTGTTGCGCAATTTCCTTACCCTCGAAAACTCCGAAGAACAAAACTCCGACGGCGCCCGATCCTTTGCCACCTGTCCTCGCAGATGGACGGTCCTGATTGTACCGGGATTTTCCTACGGGTTTCCCGAATCTTCCCAGATGACGGACACCTGTCCTTCACTCTGACTCTAGTGGTCCCACCATGCTTATGTCACCGTCGGGATATCGCCGATCGCGATTCCCAGCGACGCAGTTTCCTTATCTTCGAAAACCTCGATTTCCCGATCCACGACTCTACGGGATCCTCTGACACGAGTTCTCTCACAATGGACGGTCCAGATTTGATCGGGAAATCGCGTATCGCGATTCAATATGCATGAGTCTCATCTCCGGAAACCCCGATTTCCCGATCCCTGACTCTACGGGATCTCCTAACACGCGTCCTGCACAATGGACGGTCCAGATCTGATCGGGAAATCGCGTATCGCGATTTCGTGTTGCAACGGTTCTATACTCCCCAAATCTCCGATGGTAAAATCCCGACGCCTCCCAAAACGCTGACACGTGTCCTGCCGAGATCAACGGCTAGGATCCGTTCTCGGGATTTCGAGAACCACAAGGTCTCGATTTTCTAACTTCACAAAACCCCGATGACTCAAAATTGCCGATGACTCCTCCTGTGCACGCTAGGGCGTAAACCCCGCACAACTTGTCTAGATCTAACGGCTGACGGGATTTCGTCCGAGATCTGACGGCGCAGATCCGTTCCCCCGTGTGACATACATCTCTTCTTTGAGATAATGATTAATTTTCATGAAACATTACGTAATGTAAAAAGTTCTCTCTTTGGTACGTTTGAAATTTTATAAGGGTCTACGGTTCTTGAAATTTTCACATTATTACAATCATCGAGGCTTAATATAGGCAATTAGTTCACACTATTCCTGTGCGATACAAATCTGCTAAGTTTCCTTGTTCCGACTGCGCATCGGAAGTTCCCCATTTAGGTAAGTTCGAGGTAAAGTAGGCCTGTTCAAGGTCCCGCAAATGTCTTTTGCATTTTATTTAGTATGGTTCACGTAATTATTGAATCTCACCAGTTTCAAGCCTTCCAGAGAAGCTTCCCTCGACATTTTCATCGGTTTCAGGTGTCTATTCTACCCGAAACTTCATTAACAACATTGCCCAAATAAAATTTACGTTATGACTTCTCTTTTCTGTGCTCAATAGTTTGGATACCATACTGTATCATGTATCAGTTCCATTTAGTCAAACTGAACACATATCTCCTACAGGTTAAGCGTGGTTGGAGTTAACACTCCTGGTTTCGGCCCTTAGGCCCCAGATTTCGAACTAAGATGCTCTGATACCATATGTAATGCCCATATATTACTAAGGGTCATTAAGTTTCCGAAACATTTTAAGAAAGTAATTTGAAACAAAACTTCATAACATAATATTGACTTTTATAACAACAATTTCAGTAACTTGGATTTATCAATAAATACTAAATGATTTACAGTATGAAATAAATACATAACTTAACAAGTACCTGGATCTGATGCTAATTTCTATAGCCTCTTTGCTTTGCTGCTGCCTTTCTGCTCCCTGCTACACAGATCAACCTTGCCACAAACAGGAAAATAACTGCCCAAAACTACTGTCCTCACTGCCAACTAGGAAAACTACCTAGCTCCAGGATATCTACGGATATCCTGGCCCTCCGTGCCCAAAACCTCCAGCAACTCGGTGCCTCCCCTGATCAAAAGCCACAGTCCAAAACACTCTGTTCCTTGCTCCCAGCAAGCCAACAGTCCACAGAGAATACAACAGGCTCACAACCAATACCACAGTGCACAACAAATACCACCGTGCATAGAAATTCTGCTCATGGCAATACACAATGGTTCTCGGCCAATACCACTGGCTTAGCAATACAATCCACAACATCCATCCCCCGCCGAATGGTGCGCCCATCCCCCTCTTCCCATCCCTTATTCCTCCCTGCCGACTAACACAATTACTCCACAACCTCCCCCTGTCCTCCGTCCTGCGTCCCCCTTTAATATTTTATTGTCTTGGGATTTCTGGGCTATCCCGCTCTACATACGCCACCCCCTGGGCATACACAATTCTTATTATATCTTTTCTTTGTGATCCCTTAAATTTATGTCACAGGTCATTAAATGTGATCTTCAGTCATATTATTATTACTTAGTTAATCCTCAATTATTCTTTAATTAACTCTTACTTAATAATCTTAATCATTTATCAATATAGGGTCGTTACATCTAGCCACTGAAAAGTTGCACTCTAAGTGCGAAAATGATCCTTGGGGGAGGGCACAACTTTCTAGGAGGTTAGGGAGCTGGAAATAGATACTTTTTCAAAACCCTAATTTTTGGGTACGGTAACAAGACGTTTTTCCTCTTGCAAATTGTGCTTCCTTCAGGTTGGCTCTGAAACCATGTTAATGTTTATGCCATTATTATAGTTCTTTGCATTTCAATAGATAAGAGCATAATAAGATCAAGATCACTGAGAAATACACATTCACAAGAGACACAACATTTATCCTGGGAAACCCTCTAGGGGAAGAAAACCTAGCAAAAACTTCCTTATCATAAACAACTTATACAATGTTCAAGAGATAACTCAAACCAATACAGATAGTTCTCTCCAAGAGATGCGTCACTCTTCTCCCTCTCTCCAACTGGTAATTGCAGCTTGCCTCATAAGAGAATGAGAAAGTGAGTTGTGTGTTTGAAGTGAGGCGCTAGCCTCTTATTTATATCAAACTGGCACGTGTGAAAGGTCATAACTGGCAGGACCGACCTCTCACTCTGGGTGGGTAAACCCACCTTTAATTAATTCTGGGTCTTCCATTATAACTGTTAGGGCCGACTTCTTATTCCACACTTTGTAATTGTCCGATGACCAATCTGCAAAAGGGGATTGGGTCCTTATATAATTACCGACATGATTAATCCTCAATGGGGATTAATCCAATAACAACAATAATAATAATGACATGATTAATCCGCAATGGGGATTTAATCCAATAATCCAATAATAATAAGAATGCTCTTCACAGTTACATTATTTCAACACTCAGGTAAAAAGGTTGGAATATGAAGGTACCCAAGGGGTGAAAACATCATTATCTGAAAAGGACAAATTAATTCAAAGTTTGAAGAAGAAACTAAAAATGTATTCCACAGAGCATCCACAAACAACATAACTGGTTTCTCTGGAACAAGAGAAGGAAGCATTTCGTCAAGAGGCATTAGACTACAAAGCTAAAGTGTTGCAGCTAGAGAAAGAAAAAGTGAAATGGTCACAAGAGAAAACAAAGTTGCTGAACATGGCTGTAGTTGTACCTTCTACTACAGAAGTTGGGCCAAACACTAAAGGGATTGTCCAGGCTATGTCACAAGTTAGTATGAAAGAAGGATAAATCAAAGGGACAAAGGGATAAAAGGAAACATAGAGAAGTTGAAGCAAGAAATGCAAGCAAAGGATGAAAGAATGGCTCAATTTCAAAAGGAGAATCAAGCCTTACAGGAAAGGATAGACAAGCTGAAAATAATATTAAGGGGCAAAGGACTGTTGCAGAGAGCCAAGCACATCATCTGGGATTCTATAACTATTGAAGCTTCCAAGTTCAGAGTGTATTTTAATTTCATCAATGATAAAGACAACATGGCCATCACAACTAGAAGAAGGTGCACTATTGTAAATGAGACTTTAGCAAAGAAACCATCAGAGTGGGCCCAAAATTCCATAAACCTGCTCAACTCCATCCCTACTGCAGAAATTCAGACCATTGGAGTCAAAGATAGAATTACATTGATCATCTGGGTGAGGAGAGTTATTGCTAAACATAACCAACTGAAATTAGTCCAAACCAAGGCAACACAAATGGAGAAAAGTGTGCAAGAGTTCAAAGATTTGTTTATTAAATACCTCCTACCATTTTGGGATGATAAAGGAAAATTATATTATTAGGAAGAATATAATGCTCGCCTCACTCAATGCATAATGGATCACTCCAAGTTTGAAAACCTGGAGGAAAACCTGAAAGGAGAAACTCTGGTTGAACATCTAATTACAAATTTTGAGATTCATAATCAGTTCAAAGAAGTGAAAGTTGGACTACCAGTCATGACATATGCCTCTTGCATTGACTTGGATATCTTGATCAAAGAAATAATGGATTATGATATCCCTTCCGACTTGCAATGGAAGGAGACAATACGACTAGGTAAGACAAAGTACAATTTTCCAGGAGCCAGTAAATGATGTCTAGGTGTCACTGAAGATGGTAGATTAGGCAGAAGACCAGAACACAACAAGTGGAAAATAAAGGAGCTGAAGCGTCATAGGAGTTTGAAACCAAATCATCGAACATTTGCTTGTTAATCATTGTAACCAGTTCCAATACTGAAACTGTCATTTGAAATGAAACGTTTCAGTTTCATAAACTGAAACATTTCATTTCAAGCATTGTAATCGGTTTTAAACTGAAGGAACTCAATTTGTATAAATATTAGGAGTTCCAAATGTATTAAGGGTTGGTAGAAGTGAAAGGGAAAGCTTTAGCTGTTTGAACTTGAATGTACTTTTCTGAAGCTCAATATAATACATATGCATAAGTCTTTGAAGCCTCCATGAAAAGATTCTAATGGTGGTGATATGAGTTTTGTCTTCTCTCTTTGTATGTATTTTCCGTGTTTCTGATTCCATTAACATTGTCTTCTGTTTAAATTGGATAGTTTAAAGGCCCAAAATTCATCTTATGATGCTCTTGGCTTAAATAATTTAATTGTGTTAAGTTTCTTCCTAACTAGTTTAGAATTCATTTAATTAATGGTCTGATGTAGTTACTTGTTTTCCTCTTTCTTCTTACACTCTGCAAATTACAATTTATAACTCAGATTCATCGCCTCATTTAGCCTTTATCCTATGGAGAATTCTATCGACCATTCAATGTGTCTATTCGTTTTCAGAAATTCGACTCCATAGCCCTGAGTGTTTCCTCCCCTTTCTTGCCAGAAAAAATTATAACCCCCCCCCCCAAAAACAAACAAAATCTAGCCATTGATTGTCAAATAAATACCAAGTGACAGGAGAGAGTTCTCTTTGAGCTGAGCATGCTAGTACCCAACTCTAAAGTTGGTTTGTAGGTTAACTCTATCGTTTGTTTATTAGCCGAACAAATTTACAGAGTGCTAACACTATGGGCTTGGAGCCCCATGGAAGCCCAAGCTACGCTTGCTCCTCCAAAAATGTTAATTGTAGAGCAACTATTAAGTTTATTTTCAATTTACTAGATAACAATAACATAGATAGGATCATTGAGAGAAACACAATCACAAGATACAAAACATTTATCTTGGGAAACCCTCATGGAGGAGAAAACCCAACAAAAACTTCCTTAATATAGATAGCCAATACAGTGCCAAGACAATAAACCAAAACACTAGAGAATATCCAACACTGAGAAATGCACCTCTCTCTTCCTTCTTCTCCCAACTGTAGCTCTCCAAACTTGTGCACTTGAAGAGTGAATGAGTGAGTGAGCAAATGAGGCGTTAGCCTCCTTTATTTATTCTAGTTGGTAGGCACTGGAAATGTGTCTCTTCACTAGGCAGGGTCAACTTCTCTTCTTAGTGGTTAAAACCACTTTAATTAGGCCCAAGGGCCAAGTTATTAATTATCATAATATAATTAGGGTTTGACCAATCCACAAAAGGGGATTTGGTCAAGTACAAATCCTGACATGATCAATCCATAAAAGGGGATTGATATGATGAATAATAACTCAATAATAAATAGAATACTCTTTGCAGTTACAATATTTCAACACTCCCCCTTAACAAGAAGGGTATTCTACAACATCGTCAGGAGAGAGAGAGGGAAACAACATCAACAACATCTGGAACAATGATTGGCATATCTATAAATCGTCGAAAGTTTTTCTCATCATCATTCATAGTATGGAGCTGGAGTAGCATCATCATCTGCATCAACATGAATTAGTATAACACTAATACATCATCATGATCAATAATATAAAAAACAACAACATATTCATCAAAGCACAAAGTTTGGAGCAACAACATCATCACAACACGAAGGATGGAGCAACAACATCATCACAACATGAAGACTGGAACAACAACATCATCATGGAGCAACAAAATGAGGGAGGTTTAACAACATTTTGTGGTACGCTGACAATCCCTAAGGAGCTACCCAGGAATCATAAGATTCCCTAGGATATAAAATCCTAACGGAGCTACCACGTGGTACTCTGACAGACCTTCCTTACCGGACTTTTGTGATCTTCCCATGAATCATAAGATTCCCTAGGATTATAAAAATCTTAATAGAGCTACCACCACTGACCATATCTAGCATATACATGCACAAGTACTTTGACAAACCATCCTTATTGGACCTTCGGGATTTGTCCATGGATGATCAGTCCCCTAGGATATAAAATCCTAACTGAGCTACCCACTATTGGTCAGGGTACCATAGTATCATCAACATCACTCCCCCTTTTGAGAGAGGTCCTTTCGGACTATACCAAGCTTGTCTCGAAAGTGCTCAAACTTTACACGAGATAGAGGTTTGGTCAACACATCTGCAACCTGCTCATCTGTGCCAACATATTAGAGCTTTATGGATCCCCTCTGCACCATATCATGAATGTAGTGATACCATATTTCTATGTGCTTCGACTTTTCATGGAACATAGGTTTCTCTGTCATCTTTATGCAACTTTGGTTATCACATAGAATCATGGTTGCTTCCATCTCCAGATCAAATAGACATGTCAACAACTTCCGTAGAAATATGTCTTCACAACTAGCGGAACATGCAACAATGTATTCCACTTCTATTGTGCTGAGATAAATACTAGATTTCTTCCTACTCCTCCATGAAGTCATGGTTGAGCTTAGACTGAAACAACATCCTGAAGTGCTCTTTCTTTCAGAAACACTTCTTTCCCAATTTGAATTGGTATAACCAATCAGTCTTAAGTCTTTATCTCCATTCTAGCAGAGACCAAAGTCCAACATACCTTTAAGGTATCTCATCACATGTTTTGCAACAACTAGGTGAACATGTCTGGGTTCTACCAGATACTGACTCAGGGTGTTCACAACAAAACATATATCTGGCTTGGTGTTTTTAAGATACATCAATGATCCAATGATATGTCTGTACAACGTAGCATCAACCAATTATGATGAAGTATCAACCGAGAGCTTCAACTTAGTTTCCATGGGTGTATTCATGGATTTACACTACAACAGATCGAACCTCTTCAGTATTTCAACTACATACTTCCCTTGGTTAAGGAATATCTTCTACGGGCTCTGCCAAACCTTAAGACCTAAGAAATAGTGCATTAGGCCTAGGTCTTTCATTTCAAGTTCTGCATCGAGCTTCTTCTTACAATCAATGATGATATTTTATTTTCCAATTAAGAATAAGTCATCCACATACAATAGAAATATAACATGCTCATCATTCATAACCTTGAAGTAAAGGTTAGAATCAAATTTACTCTTGGTAAAGCCCAAGCTTGTTAGGAAACTATCAATTCTTCCATACCAAGCTCTAGGATCTTGTTTCAATCCGTATAGATCTTTCTTCAATCTGTAGACATGAGTCTTTTTGTATTCAACTTCAAACCCTTGGGGTTGTTCTATATACACTTCTTCTTCAATGGAACCATTCAAGAAGGTTGTTTTCACATCCATCTGGTGTAGCTTCCACTTCATCTTAGCTGCAAGGGCTATGATGGTTCTGATAGAAGTGTATTTGGCTACAAGAGCAAACGTCTCTTCACATTCTATGCCTTCCTTTTGAGAAAAACTACGAGCTACAAACCTTGCTTTATATTTCTCAATACTTCCATCAAAAACATGTTTTATCTTGTATAGCCATTTGGAAGATACCACATCTTTGCTCTTCGGTCTCAGAATTATTTCCCATACATCATTCTTTATAATGGATTGGTATTCTTCTGTCATGGCATCTATCCATTCTTTCTTTTGAATGGATTCTTAAAAGAAAGTAGGCTCCTTCTCTAAGAGATCACGTATCAAAGCCATATAATTGGAGAATGGCTTGGGTTTCTTGACTTGTCTCATGGTACCTTATGGGGCACCATAATTCTCTCCATCTTAAATAAGTTCCTTCTCCAAAGCTGGATTTGTCTTGTGACAGATCGTCATCTGGGGAGGTTCCTGAGATTCTAACATATCATGATCTTCATGAATCTCATCATCAGGGGAAACTGTGACTTCCCTTATTGGTTCTGTAACTCTGGGAGCTACATGCTCTTCTTCATATACTTCTTGAAGATGGCATCTTCTTGATTTATTGAGTGCTTCATATTCATCAAAGGTTACATCTATGCTGATCTCAATGTGATGGTAACCTGGTATATAAATTCTGAAGGCCTTTGAGACCTCACAGTATCCAACAAATATTCCCTTCTTTCCTGAATGGTCCAGCTTGGTTCTCTTCTCTTTCGGAATGTGTACAAACACTGACATCCAAATATCTTGAGATGGATTACTTTTGGCATCTTTTCAGAGAACATTTCTTTGGGGATTTTGAACCCAAGTGCATTATGGGATAATCTGTTTTGTACATACACTGTTGTCCTTGCTACTTCTGCCCATAAGTGCATTGGAAGATCTTGATCATGGATCATAGTCTTCACAACTTCAATTATAGTTCTGTTCTTCCTTTCTGCTACACCATTTTGTTGAGGATTATAGGGAGTGGTGAGATCCCTCTTAATCCCAACATCTTTACAAAAGTTTACAAACTCTTTTGAGGTGTATTCTCTTCCATTATCTGACCTGGTTATCTTAATCTTTCTTTCAGAGATATTCTCTATCAAGGCTTTGAATTCCTTGAATTTTCCAAACACTTCATCTTTTGATTTCAAGAAGTAAACCCAAGTCTTGCGAGAATAGTCATCAATACATGATACATAATATACATACCCACTAATGGAGGTTGATGGCATTGGGTCACATACATCTGAGTGGATGAGCTCTAAGACTCCTTCTGCTTTACTGTTGTTCTTCGGGAAAGGGTTCTTGATGTTCTTTTCTTGTGCACATCCATTGCACACACCTTCATGGTAAGCCTCAAATTTTGGTAGACTTGTAACTGCCTTATTCACATATGACAATTCTTTGTAGTTGATGTAAGCTAGTCTTCTATGCCAAAGTTCACATGGACTCTCGGTGGAGTGTGTCAAGGTTGCTTTTAAGTGACCTTTTAATTTATACAAACCACCTTCTTCTGTTCCAATAACAATTGCATATTCTATGGTTTTTCCTTTAGGCCACATGAGGACTTCACCATCTATGAATGCAACCATGAAGCCTTTCTTATCTAAAGTTGAGATAGAAAGAAATTTCTTTGTCAAACCCGGGACATATAGTACATCCTTCATCTTCACTGGGGTCCCTCACAAGTTTGTAATTGGACTCTCCCACTCCTTTGATAGGGTACTGGTAATAATCTCCAAGTGTAACTTTCTGGGGAAAGTTATTTTCGGTAAGACTAGAGAGAATGTCTCTTTGACCTGTCACGTGCTTTGAAGCACCACTATATATGAGACAAGTATCCTCTCCATGTGATATTGATCCTAAGAGGGCAGAGATTAAGACATAGTCTTCAATCTTTTCTTTAAACATCTTTGTGGGTGGCTCTTCATTTTCAATTGCATGGGCATGGTGCCTTTTGTTTCTCTTCTTATATTCTTCTCTTCTAGATGGACAATTCTTAGCAATATGTTCCATCTTTTCACAATGGTAACATTGGTAGGATGAGAAGTCCTTTTCTCTTCTTTGACCTTTCTGAAACTTTTGAAATCTCCTTATAGGGCGAGATCCTTTACGAGAATGATTGAATCTCTTTGGGGAGTGAGATTCCTCATGTAGGTGGGTATCCTTCTTGAAATAAGACCCTTTCTTTCCTCCTTTAGCATGAGCATCTAGGGATTGATCTTCATCCCTTGAAAGTACTGCTTCTTGGTTAGCTACTCTTGCTTCTTCTTGGACACATTCTTCCCAAAGATGTCAAATTGTAGTTTTTCCTTTCTGGAAAAAATAGTTTGGATGAAGGAATCCCAAGGTCCTGTGAGACCATTAAGAGCTGTTAAGATGATATCATATTCATCCAAGTTGTCTCCAATTTCTTCTAGTTTTTCCTTAAATTGAGAAACCCTAGAGAAGTAGTCATGTACGATTTCTCCTTTCTGCATCTTTGTATTCTTGAGTTGGTTTCTTAGATTCATCTTCTAGTTGATATTATTTCCTGCATACATCCTGGTTAGGGCATCAAACATTTCTTATGGAGTATTCTTGGAGGCCAGTTGAGGGATCAAGTGCTCTTTAATAGAGTCTGCAATAATTCTTTTGGCCCTAACCATATCCTTTTGGTGCTTTGCTTTAGCTGTAGCATCTGTAGGTTCTGGTACATTTTCCTTGATAAATATTGAAAGATCATTCTCTTCAAGAATGCGTTCAATCCTATACTTCTAGGAACATAAGTTATCCACACCTTCTAACTTGTCAACAAGCTTGGTGCTTGTAGACATCTTGACCTGGAGCTGGGAAAATGACCAAAAAATGAAAGTGCTCAAAAATTAAATCTGAACTTACCAGGAGGTATGCTTGGCTGAGGCAAGTAGGATGGTTGAGTCAGATTTCAAAAAATTCAAATTTTACCCTTTCAAATTTGACCTGCATAAATATGAACCAGTACTTCTGGTACTTGTTCTGGTTTTCTGGTACCAATGAAAAATAGGGTTTCACTTTCTGAGAGTTTTTTCCATTGGAAAAGTGCGCTCAATCTTCCAATGAGTTCTCTAGGCTAGGACACACTTCCTTGATGAATTTTAAGATGAAATTCCTCTCCAATAAAAAGCCCTAATTTTCTTATACGACAATAGTGACACTTTTGCTTATCCAATGAAAGGTTTTCTCTTCAATTTAGCTCTGATACCATGTTAATTTTAGAGAAAGTATTAAGTTTCTTTTCAATTTACTAGATAAAAATAACATAGATAGGATCACTGAGAGAAACAAAATCACAAGATACACAACATTTATCATGGGAAACCCTCATGGGGGAGAAAACCCAACAAAAACTTCCTTAATATAGATAGCTAATACAATGCCAAGACAATAAGCAAAAACACTAGAGAATATCAAACACTAAGCAATGCACCTCTCTCTTCCTTCTTCTCCTAACTACAACTCTCCAAAATTGTGCACTTGATGAGTGAATGAGTGAGTGAACAAATGAGGCGCTAGCCTCCTTTATTTATACTAGCTGGCAGGCGCTGGAAAGGTGTCTCTTCACTGGGCAAGGCTGAATTCTCTTCTTAGTGGTTAAAACCACTTTAATTAGGCCCTGGGGCCAACTTCTTAATTAGCATAGTATAATTATGGTTTGACCAATCCACAAAAGGGGATTTGGTCAAGTAAAAATCCTGACATGATCAATCCACAAAAGGGGATTGATCTAATGAATAATAACTCAATAATAAATATAATACTCTTTGCAGTTACAATATTTCGACAAAAAGTGTCCACAAACAAGGTCCTGCAATACAAAAAGGTACACCCTCCAAATATATCAATTCAAAGATATCATGACAAGTGTAAACCAAGTTGTTGATGATTAAAATCGCAATGATGAATTCCGCCCGCAAAGTATTGCTAAAGCCCTATTATTTAACTATGCTAATAATATAATACTAGTAGGTGGGACCCCCTTGTAGATTGGAGGCTCAAAGATAAACATATCACACATTTTTCTGTTGCTGTTTTGATGCTGCTTACACAGTCCTACATGGTTGACAATGCAGTCTTGGGTTCATTTTGACATAGTAACAAGTGGATGATGCATTTTATTAATGTTTATGTAATTCAAAGCATATTTTTTTGTTATGATGGGCATGTATTTACAGTTTCTATGATTGCAATCGATTACCTAGCCACAAATATACAAGAGAGATGTTAGTGATAACATAATCAAAACAAGGAAGAAAACCTATGAAAAATTATTAAAGGAAAGGATGTTATGTTTGAGCTATGTTAAAAGGTTATATGCAAATGGAAAAGTAAAACGATGTTAGTGTTAGTCCTAACTATTATATGGTTGGTTAGTGGCTATGCGATTTTCATTAGATTTGATTTGGGTGCATATAACATTGCAATATATGATATGACATAGAACTTGGCAAGGGTTAACGTGTAAATGTTTGAGTGGCGCATTGGGCAAGGGATATCGTCATAGATTTCAATTATTTGGGAATTGAATACATAGTTTAATGGATTGGTGAATGTTTGACTGTCATGTACTTCGAATTGAATAGGATAGGAGATGGAAGTGACATGCAATAAATACACGTCACTCCATACTCCCCCTATCAGCCGTCACCATAGCATTGTTCCTTGTTGCATTTTCAACCTGTTAGTTGTGAAGCTCCGCATTTCAGGCTCTTGGAAAGAAGAAGGCTCGACCAACTCACCCTTTTAAGATATTTGTTACATGTATGATTATTTTTCACTCCATCCATGAATTATGCTCTGTGTATAAACAAATAATGGCTCGATAATGCTTGGGTTTGTGTGTTCCTGAGAATTTCAACTGTGTAAAGATGTGATATTTCTCTCTGTGATGACTGTAATTGTTTCAGATTGCAAGCAAAAGAATTGGGTTTTGTTTAAGTTGTGCGTTAATTGGTTTCTTTGTCAGTTTAAAATCGTGGTGGGTCTCTGTGGATAGTAAGTGAATGTGGTATATATCTCTCTGTATTAATGGTGGAGGGTTTCGTTCTTTGTATTATCGTCGGTTGTTCCCTCAGAGTCATGAGTGTAACCCTTCCATTCACATTCAGATTTCTATTCGGTTGTTGTGTAATTTCTTCAACCCTGAGTCATGGTCGTGGGCACATTCTCATTGTCCTTTCACCAAAGTATCCGAAGATCCAGTCTTAGGGTGGCCATAGCATTAATATATACTATATGGTTGTGGGGTGATATGAGTTATACCTCGACGTTATTCATCCTCATTGGTATTGCTGACAGGTTGTTCGACTCTTAAGAGAATGGAAATAGAGGTTATATCTCTGTGTGTTCTTTGAATAACTGTCACGGTTCAGTTAACTTTGCCTCTCCTCTGCAAGCGTAAAACACACTATGTGCACTAGCTTTTTCTACCCTACCCGTCGTTGCTTTCATTGGTGGCGAACTGTTGGTTCCATTGCTAAGACTAGGAGTAATAAGAAGATTCTGTGGCTTACTGCTATGTCTATTTCAAAGGATATGTTTTACTGTGGTTGATAAGTCTCTGAAGACCTCCAGTTCTCTGTGCTATTGTTAAAAGATGAATGCGCTCTTGATTGTCTCACTGCAGTTGTTTTCGATAGAGCCCAATTTTAATCTCCAACCTCTTTTCTCCTTCGAGCATATTCTTGGTTGTCAAATATTGGTTTATCAGTGGAATGGTTATGGAGGTTTTTCGTCGAGTCCCTATCTCGCCTTTTTATGATTAAATTGATTGAATAGTTACAATTAGGAACGGGTAATTTTATACAATCGAGGGTTGTTATCTTTTCGTTATGATTCCATTCACTGTGTTCTTACAACGTGGTATGAATTGAAAATTGGAAACACCTGTGGTTTTGCTAGGCCCTATCCGGGTTATAGCTAATTGTGGAAATGGTGATTGTGTGTAATTGGTTATGTTCCCCTTGTATATATTATTGAATCATCATGCAGATTATAAATGGTTACATCAATAGTGATGAGGCTCGGGTTTTATGTTAACTGTGGTTTCGTTGCAAAATATTATTGGTTGATATGATGAAGACTGTGTGTAATTGAGCATGTTTTGGAAGCCTGTTCGCATTTGAAAAGGGCCCCATGTATATTTTAATTTGGCCTGATTGTGAATTGGTATACAATGGATGTTATTTTTATAGTGATGCATTATGGGATAGAGGTCGAGCAATATTGTTGTGCGTTTTCTTTAAATTATTAAAAGGAAAAAAATAAATTAAAGACCAACATTTTCTTAAACAGGTCTGTTGAATGGAAAGTTTGTTTTGGTTATGGGTTATGGTTACACAGACTGTCATGAATGGAGGAAGTCTGAGAAATTTAAATATTACATCAAATAATTTGATACACAATAATGTTGGTGTTTTTGGATTGATTCTAGTATAGAGTTATGATTATTAATTACTTAATTTGTTTTATGAACAATATCCATTAACTTACCTGCCATTCTCTCACTTTTTTGCACATTACAAATCCCCTCAGATTCCTAGATTCACTTTTCATGCCCTGTTCTTAAAATTAAATTATAATTAAATGGAAACTCTATATTATAGCAATTAAATGATGACACAAAGATGGGTTACAATTGATATGTTTTGTTATTACAACACAATTGATTGTTTAATGATTTGTTGAGCAGTAATCATGATCTACTCCCTTTCATTTTATCATTTTTCACTCAATACAACCCCTCAGATATCCCATAACCCTTATTCACCCCCTTCTCATTGACAAGTATTAAACGATTTTTATGGAGTGAATTGCATGAGTCTGATGTGTTGCTGAGCCAAAATTTGCTTCATATTTAAAGAGATGTCATGTATGGTTTGTTTAAGAAGCTAGTTGCTAATAAACACATCATACATGAATGAGCTTCTTCAATAGAAGAATCCATGGCTGAAATAACAGGGGAAGAGGAAATTGGAACAGAGGCTCTAGAAGGCCAAGGTTTTCGATACATTTTGATGCAGATCCACAAGAGTTGAACCAACTCTTCCAAGATGGATTTTTCAACTGGATTGGACAAGGGGTAGTCCAACCTAGGCTAGAAAGGCCTCCCTTCCAACCCCAGCATGTCCCTGGTATCCCAGTTCCTCCTCATGTCTCATTACAACTTGAAGTCACTGAAAATGATGGATGACAATATATTGTTCATCTAACAGCCTCCCAACGTCTTGGCTAGCTCAATTTGTCTCTACCTGCTCCTCCTCCACTGATTAACCCAATTGTACAAGTTTCCCTTACACACTCACATGTACAGTCTTCCCATGCAATAAAGAGGCTCAAAACCAAATCCCACCATGCACATGATAAAGGAAAAGTTGCTGCTGCCCCCTCCTCTCCCTTAAGTGATTCCGTCAAATCCGTTTCTTCCAGCATGCACATGAGATATGATTGATCTCATGTTATCAGTGAGATCGGGCCTAAAGGCTCCACACATCTTAAGGCTAATTCAAAGAAATCAAAGGGAGATGGTAGCAACAAAGGGAAAATTGCCTCCCAAAATGGAAAATATGGTTTTTGAGTGTATTTATTTATTGATTGTTGAGAACAATTGACTGCTAAAGTTTTTGGACAATACACTATTTTTGGATATTATATTTTTTTGGATATGGTTTAAAATATCATTGATATTAATTTTCAAATTATGAGAATGATGATGGGAGCCACAAGGAGGGATGTGTTTGATTGATTGACTAGTTGTGTTTATTTTTGTTAAGAAACTAAAGGGAGTCACAAGAGGTCCCACCTACTAGTTATTATTTATTAAAGACCCTTATTATTATTATATTAATTCTTCCCCTAAACTAAAAGTTAGTTGAATTTTAGTTAACTTAACTAAAAGAGGTAATTTAACTACTTCAACTAATTTTGATTGCTTAACGGAAAAGCGAGAAGGAAGAACAAGAGGAGGATAGAAGGAGAAAACATACTAAGGTTTTCTCTTGAGTTTTATTGAGATAGTTCAATTTTCATTCATTATTTAATTCATTAAAAGCCTAACTCTCTTTTATGACAAGTTACATGGTCCTATTGTAGACAAGAAGATTCAAGGCTGAATTACATCATCCAGACACTTGTTTTTCAGAGGTGTTGATCTATCTTTGATAGTCCGTGTAGACTTGTCTGTTTATGAATTAAATTTCATGATTGATAAATGATATTATGCAGAGTCGAGTGGGAAACAATCTATGGCAAGCTGATTTAGCTTTTAAATTTTACTTTTTTTACTTTTTGTCAGAAGTCCTTGTTATCACTGAAATTTCGTCCGCACAGGGCGACAAGAACTCCGCATCATCAGCACAGAAAAACAGTCATTCATGGCACAAGGATTAACTCCACAACACAACAAAAGGGCCAAAACTATACAAAATTGGCTAAAAAATT
>ML805494.1:151587-173494 GCA_009831015.1 Picea engelmannii
CATGGGAACCCCCCCCCCCCCTTAAAGTACAATGTATTTAAAGCAAGGAATTGACAATTGCTAGGAAACTTTGTCCTTCACTATAAGACGACTGTGTAGAGAATGGAACTTCTGTTCAGTGAAGGTCTTGTTGAAGACGTCTGCAATACATTTTGCTGAAGGATAGAACTACACGTCGATGATCCCCTCGTGTATTAATTCTCGGATGTAGTGCATGTGGATCTCGATGTGCTTTGTCCATTGCCTCTAAATTGGATCTTTGCAGAACTTCAGAGTGCTCTGGTTTTCACACCAGATGACGATCAACCGATGAAACTGAATGCCCAATGCAATGAGAAAATGCTGTAGCCAGATATCCTGAACGGTTATGTTAACTACCCCTCTGTACTATGCCTTGGATGAATATAGAGCAATAAAAAACTTCTTCTTGATTGACCAATAGATAGGCCCAGAACCAAGACCGAGTGAGTAACTAGATGTGGACTTGCGATCAATACTATCACTAGCCCAATCAGAAACAATGAACACGATGAGGTCTAATGTAGAGTCTGCTGCATAGTGAATCCCAAAGGTGATATTGCCCTGTACGTATCGAAGGATACACTTTGCAGCCTTTGAATGTAGCTCATGTGACTCTTGCATGAATCTAGAGATTGCTCCAACTGCATAGGAGAGGTTCGGTCTGGAGTGTGTGAGATATAACAAGCTCCCCACTAGCTGTCCGTACAGTGTGCTGTCAACCAGTGGAGTGTCCTTACTATCCTCAAGTCTGAATCCTGATAGGAAAGGAGTCGGGGCAAACTTGCAGTCTATCATGTGAAATCTCTCAAGGAGATCTTGTGCATACTTGGATTGAGACAGTTTGATGCTTGATGCATCCTGAAAGATCTCGAGTCCAAGGAAGAAATGTTGTAGACCCATTTCTATCATCAAGAACCTGTTATGAAAAATCCTCTTGACTTCAACAATCACTGAAGTTGAGCAACCGGTGATCAAAAAATCATCAACATACAGAACTAGGAGTAGAAGTGAATAAACCATCCTAAGCATGTAAACATTTGAGTTTGACTTATGACGTACAAAGCTCTATGAAAAAAGATAGGAGTCCATCTTGGCATACCATGCCCTCAGGACCTACTTGAGGCCATAAAGATACTTCTTCAGTCGACAGACCAAAGGTGAATCCTGCACAAATCCCTGGGGTTGCTCCATATAGATCTCCTCAAAGAGATTGCAGTGAATAAATGCATTCTTCACATCCATATGATGGACTTCCCATCCCATGGCTACCACAATGGCAAGTGCCAAATGTATGGAATCTATCTTTGCCACTAGAGCAAAGGTCTTAGCATAGTCAATGCAGTGCACCTGCTGAAAGCCTTTGGAAACTAGCCTGGATTTGTATCTTCTAACCTATCCATCCACTGTTCTCTTGGTCCTATAGACCCATATGCATCTGACAAGTTTCCTTCTTGAAGGAAGGGGAACCAGATCCCAAGTTTGGTTCTCGAGGAGTGAGTTGTAATCCTCCTGCATGGCGAATTCCCAAAAGGGATTTCCAACAACCTTGCCATATGATTGTGGATTTGAAGACTGAACCAAGAAAAGATGCACGTGCGATGTTGGTTCAATGGAAGTGAGTGAAAAGGAGGCTCCTTGAAATAAGATCAATTCCTCCTAGTATCAAATGGATCCCCAAAAAGAACTCCTGCATCCTGAAGAGTAGTCTTGGCCCACTTGGTCCTCGACTTTGGCTCTGGATTTGCAACTGCATATGCGTGCACTAAATCTACACCTGATTGTACTGACTCAGTATCTGAATCATATGAATCCTCTGAATCAAAACTCTCATTTGTAGAGGATTCGACATTGCATGCTCATCATATTTGACATGTGGAAGAACAAAAGTGTCTGCATGCAACTGCTGAGGTACATGCAAAATAATTTCCTCGAATTGGACACTACAATCAATGATGAGATGATCGGAGGAAATATCAATGAGTCTATTCCTTCACACCATCAGGGTATCCAACAAAGATATACTTTGTGCTCTGTGTATCAAGTGCCTTCCTCTTCTCATAGGGAATCCTGATGCATGAGAACCAAATATACGAAAGTGGGTCACTTTCAGTTTGAGGCCACTCCAAGCCTCGTAGGGGGTCTTATCCTTAACATATCTATGGGGAGATATTTTTTGGATGTAGGTTGCACAATTAAGTGCTTCATCCCATAATCTTCGTGGAAGTGAATTTGCATGTAGCATGCAAGATTCCATCTCTTTCAGAGATCTATTTTTCCCCTCAACAACTTTGTTTTGCTCCGGAGTATAGGGAACCATGTGATGCAACTGAATCCTAGCCTTAAGACAAATATTTTTTATCTCATGGGTGACATACTCGCCCCCATTATCTGTTTTAAGGGCTTTGATCTTCTTTCCTGACTATGTTTCAACAAGGTCCTTGAAATCTTTGATGTGTTGAAAGACCTCTAATTTTTTCCTGAGAAAGAAAGTCCATGCGAAGCGTGAGAAATCATCAACAAAAATGAGCACGTACCTTTCTTTACTGATTGATGGATGCGGAAAAGGGCTCGTTAGATCTCTATGGATCAGATCTAAAGGAAAGGTATAATGTACCCCAAATTTGCCAAATATTTTTTTTTTGTTAGGGGACATTTAAACTCCTTGACTCTTCAACATCTGATCAAAACACATATTTATTTCCTTTATTGTAAACAAAGTAGATTTATCATCGCTATTGGATTTGGAATCATATACCTATTTATAATTAATACAATTGCAACCAGGGCTATCATAGCCCTTAGAATATATACCATGTTTGTGTTAATTCATGCTATCCAAAATTTACAGTGCGTAATAAACTAAAGACTAAAGACTATCATATGATCTATCCATTACAATTAGCACTTATCCATAAGGATATACATACATATAGTTTACCATGTAAACTATCATATGGATTCTATAGTATTGATACTATCCATGTCAATATATATATATATATATATATATATATATAGTTTATCACATAAACTAACCTATGGATAACATAACCTTAACACTATCCATATCAACATATTTATACATATATTTTTTACCATATCATCTATCTCATGGATACTATATATTAACACTATCCATACATAAATATATCGTTTAATATACAACACTAAACCTATCCATACCATTGCATAACGTTTAACCTACAATCTGTTATATGGATACTATTGTGATGTAAGATTTTAGCCTAACGATATAGTTATAGTTTAACACACATACTGTTACAATATTATCATAACGCTAGCAATATCAATAACAATATACCTATCATTAATAATAAGGATTAAAGTGTTGGAAACCATAACGATGTATGCTCTTAGCATAGAGTAGCGAGCACATACTAATACACACATCAAGTTTGTAACCCTACCTACCTAGAAACACGACTCAAAAATAAATTGGTTTGAAAATGTTTTAATGGAGGATGTCAATTCGAATCCTGTAGACATTTAAACCCTAGCTATTCCATTAATGGAGAGACATGAACTGTACCTCCCGAACTTGACACTTAGGCCACTGCTTCCAATGCAGGCTCACCACCTCCACGGTTTCACATGGCAGAGGTACTAGTGCGTACCTACTGCATTACTCCTTTAACGAGGCTCGAGGTAAAAATCGTCCATTGTTTTCCCCTTTGGTCTTGAATAATTTTGTCTTTGTGCTGAAATGTGAAAATTCCCTTTGCACTGTATGCTCACATTTTCCCCTGATTTGTAAGGCCGACGACTTGGGAAGATCGAACTTGGTAAAATATTGGAGGAGATGACGCATCTCTGGTTCTCCTATGCGCAAGGTAAGTCAAACAACTCTGTGAAATAATACTCTGTTTGATGTAATGTGATATAAGAGATGTGTATTGTCAGACTCTCCATTTTTCTCTCTGTTAAGGTTTTGCATGTATTATTGTTGCACCACCTTAAGCGTTCTGCTCCCGAGGTTTCTCTGTGTTTAAGAGACTCCCATTTATATCTATGTTAAGGTTTTGCATGTATTATCGTTGCGCCACCTTAAGCGTTCTTCTCCTGAGGTTGATATGTGTTTAAGAGACTCCCATTTCGTTCTCTGTTAAGGTTTTTGCATGTATTATTGTTGCGCCACCTTAAGCGTTCTGCTCTCGAGGTTGCTCTGTGTTTAAGAGACCCCCATTTCATTCTCTGTTAAGGGTTTTGCATGTACTATCATTGCACCACCTTAAGCGTTCTGCTCCCGAGGTTGCTCTGTGTTTAAGATTCGGGTCTGGAGGCTATTAATTTTTCCTCAGTTGTCTGATGTTCTTCTGCCTATACTTATTACGATTCTTTCATGGCCCAAAACTTTTAAGGGTCGAGCCCTGGTCTGTCTCCTTTCCGACTTGTCTATTGTCGAACTCTGTAGAGATTTTCATATTTACCATTTACGCATATATAAAATCAATAACCCTCTGTGGGAAACCCATCCATTTATATTATGGGTAGAATAACTCCTCTATGGGAGTTTTATAAGTTTTGTCCTATGAAAATTTTAAATCGCAGTGTAAATCCCTCTATGGGAATTTGTAAATAAGCTCTGTGTAACCTATGTTAACGCTCTTTGGGGATCGTAATTTACGCTCTGTGTGTACAATAATGTCATTTACCCTCTGTGGGGATCCATAATTACGCTTTGTGTAGGATATACCAATACTGTAAAAATTGTGACTTATGATGTGAGTATACACAAGCATTATTTACCCAAGGTCGGGATTCATGATTACGCTCGGTGTAAAATATATATCAACAATGTGTACTCATAATTCGTTCTCTGTGTATGAAAAAACATTACTTACCCTCTGTGGGGATTCGTGATTACGCTGTGTAAAAACTCTGTAAATCATAAATCGCTCTTTGTGTATGCAAACACATTTCTTACTCTTTGTGGGGATTTGTAATTACGCAATGTAATATATATATATATATCAACACTCTGTAAATCGTAACTCATTCTTTGTGTATGCAAACACATTTCTTACCCTCTGTGGGGATTCATAATTGTGCTCTGTGTATTTATATTAACACTGTGTTAAATCGTGACTTATTCTTTGTGTATACAACACATTATTTACCCTCTGTGGAACTCGTAAATCTACGCTCTGTTTTATAAGTGAAGATTATGCATAGTTACATTAAATTAATGATGGGGCCCTATTTTGTTTTGCAAGGGTACCCATCAGCTGATTTTGGGTCCACTCCTCTCCCTTTTGGGTCATGGAGAGATTATTTCACAAGCACAAGTGGCGATCTGGTTCTTCGCTGAACTCAAGCTAAGTATTGCTTTAACTTACTCTTTATAATTAAATTCCATAGAATGAAAATACTAGCATGGATTACTAAACCCTTGTTTTCTCCTTTTTTTGTTTTGTTTCAAGGTTAAGGAATCGGGAAAAGAGGATCGAGGAAAAACTCTTGCTCGAAAGGTATTCGAGTTCCGATCTAGGAGTAACTTACTTCGATTACAACAAGATTCTCTATTTTCTTCTTAGAATTATGTTTGTATTACAAGTTACTGTGGAGTCTTTGGTCTATGATACTGTAATATTTTGAACAATGCTCGATTGAATACAAGGGTTGATTTTGTGTAACATCCCGCTCTGGCGCACTGAGAAAACTTATCCTTTGAGGACACTTGCTCGCAAGTGATCTGGACATTTATGATAAGAAAACATTTATCCTTGATTATGATGCGATATGATAGATGACATGATCTTTTACTGCTTCGACATGGACATGTGCTATTGACTCGGTTTTACTGAGTGAGCAGGGTTTTTGACCTTGAGGATGCAGAGGCATCGACGAGACCCCTTGGACTCCGGATCAAGTCAGGGAGTGTGCTTTGGGGTTGATTGTTTACTGTGATTTTAGTATATTTGATTTGATGATATGATGTGGACATGTTCTGATACGATTGTTGATGATGTAAGCCGACGATAGCTTGCCGACCAGACTCACATATGGAGTAAAGGGGCCACACACGATTTCCAGAGAGGTTGAGGGAGAGGTGTGGACAGTATCCCTGCCATAGCCTACTAGCACTCCCACCATGGCTCGAACTGTAGGTTAACGATTACCTAGTTCGAGAGGATCCACGATGCCGTGAGGGAAGATTGCGACAGTCGCTCACGATGATTCTAAGGGGCGCGCAATAAGGCAGGGGCCTTATTCCTTAGAGCCCTTAGTCTCCCACAAGTTCACCTGACGGAGTGTTGACTCCAGGGGTTATTGATGTCTACCAATCAGTCAAGTTGGCGAGTGGCACCCTTGGAGCACGCGGTGCATCCTAAAGGGCACGTCGCGCAAAAGAAACAAAAGTTGGCGAGTGACACCCTTGGAGCACGTGGTGCATCCTGAAGGGCACGTCACACAAAATAAACACAAGTTGGCAAGTGGCACCCTTGGAGAACGTGGTGCATCCTGAAGGGCACGTCGCGCAAAAGAAACGAACGAGGCGAGTGGCACCCTTGGAGCACGTGGTGCGTCTTGAAGGGCACATCGCATTGATGTTGATGAATGAACAAACCTAGATGGCCCTAAGACATTTAACACATTAAGAAATTCTTAACCAACTCCCCTAATTAAATGTCGCCCAGTTCATAATCTAAATCTAAGTCTAAACCTTCTCTAGGGTAAAATTTTGTTTAACCTTAAGAAAAAGAGACCCTATAAAAATAAAAATAAAAATTTAAACTAAAACCCACTTAAGTAATAGTCCAGTCTTCATAATTTTTTTTGGGTAAATGAAGAGAGTAAGAATTTAATTAAAACTAGTGGATTTAAAAATTGCAAAGAAGAAATTAATTCTTAACTTGGGAAAGTATAAAAAGATATTAGATTAATAATAAAAGGAAAATATTAAATAGCGCAAACTGCCATTTTGACTTTATTAAAAGGGGAAAGAAGGGAAAAATAAAAATTAGGAAACTAAGAATTGGAGGAAACATAATAAAATGAAAGAAGGAAACTTATGGTAAAAAGCGAGGTCAACATAGTAAGGAATCTGCAATTAAGAACCTTCTAAAACGAATTAAATTAGCAACAATCATTTTGGGGAAAATATTTAAAACATGTAAGGGGATCTAGGAACACCTAGGAGTAAATTTATGAGCAACTCTAGGTGGGTGAGGGAATTGAGACAATTAATAAATTTAAAGAAAATAATTATTGGAGAAAAGAGGGGGATGGACGACATTTGTGCGAAGGAGAATATTTAGAATTTTTTTATTAAAAATTAATTTAAATGTGATTTAGGGAAAGTTGGAGGTTCTAAAAACTCTATAAAAGAAAGAGAATATGAGGAGGAAGGGGAGTGGCTGTTAGCATAACGTTACGCTGCCGGAATTGTGACTTGACTGATTACTTGTGGAGAGTTTGGATTTTCCAGCTTGGATAGGAGTGGTAGCTCGGCCTTGCGAGGCGAGATGGGAAGCTAAACGTACCATATGGATAGTGTGAGGCCCCTTTGCGGCTCGAGGGGCTAAGGGGGAAGCAGAGTACCCCTAGCGATTGGCTGGGAGGTACTGATGAGGTCTCGATGGTCAGCGAGCGGGAGCGGCACGGAGCGCGGGAAGTCATCCAAAGCAGGCGATCAGGCAAAGGTACACTGTTCATTTTGCATAATAGATGGTATTAGAACCCTGACACTCTCTTAAGGTATCATCATTTTTATATTGGCATTATGATATAAAAAAAAATACTTGACTTAAATCTGCTTGGGTTCTCGTCGGATTGACTGGTTTACTTTCTTTGTTCTTCGGAAATTTTAAATTGTGGGATGGGTAAAACTTTTCTTCTTGACTCTGTCGTTGCTTGTGGTGGCTGTTTCCTTGTGCCTTTACCGAATGAGTAACCCTTCGCATGGGCGGCCTTGCGTCCATTGAGGGTTTTCCAGCGCTGGTTATTTTATTTTATTTCTGCTTTTTATTGAAACTTTCCGCCTCTTGACTATAAAGTCGCTACCTTCGTAGCCATGGAAGACCATGCGTGATTTTTGGGGTGCCCGCGTTAGACTTTTGGCCGCGTTGTTAACCTTGTTGATTAAAGACCTCAACTTCCCTTGTGATGTTAGTATAGTCTCTTCCACATTTTACCCTTCCTACCTTAAACTGCAAGCACGCTAACCTCTACAACAAATCTTGAGTTAAACTTAGCCGGGACGGGTGACAATGATTTTAGTGACCTGTTGAAGGCCCTTCTCTGCGTACTACTTTTTACATGCCTTGGGTTGTTGGTTGTTGGCTCTGTGTATCTTTTCTAAAAAGGGAATTTGAAGGTGCACCCTTTACTGTAACTAAAACTCAACGATTATAAATGATGGTGTATTTCAATTTCTGAAAAAGGGCGCCCACTGTATGAAATGAAAAATCTTCTTAAAACTAATAACCTCACAGGATCAACGATCATTAAGGAATCGTGTCATTTCAGTTTTTGAAAATGGCGCCCACTTGTGCACTGTAAAAACCTTTTAATTTAGTTGACCTCACAGAACCTCTTACTAACTGGATCTCATGCCGACTGTGGCGTTGGGTGGCCGCTTTCAATTGCGCGTGACCTGCCTTTAAGACCTCGACTGGAACTATTGAATCCTACGAACAGTAGTTGCAACGTAATGTTTCCACCTTGACGTCGAAACCCAGGGTCAACCATCGCACCTGTTAGGTTTTAATTTTACGTTTTCCCAGGAGAATAGAGACAACGTTTGTAGATTCGTTGCCCTTGCGGTGGAATCACGTCCTCTTGCGGTTTTGCCTAGTTTAGATTATATTTTGAAGGTTGAGAATAGATTCAAAACCTAATCCCATGCAACAATATCTCTATTTGTCTGAATGCTTTTACTAAATGTTCAGAACTTGAAATCCTGAGGTCGAGCATCTGTGGACATGCATCGTTGCCTGTTGGGGATGCAGTGCATCCTTCCTACCCTCCGTTAAACTAATCCGCTGCTGCTGTAACCTTCCTCGGATTGCGGACACCCTTGAATTCACACATGTGCCTCACCTTCTGCGGGATTTGGATCAGACGTGCGACCCTTCGTTTGTTGTATGGGCGTCTCCACGCGTCGAAGATAAGTTGCCCTCTGCCGTTTGCCAGGCTGATTCTGGATTTATTAATTGACGAGCGAAGTCAACAACCATATTGTTAGCTGCCAATTTGATTTTGTGGAGTCTGGCGTGGGGTTTTTAAGTTGCCTTAATTCTGGCTGGCACTCATATCCGATGGGTTCCTTCTGCCGAGTGCTGTTATTTTTGATTGGCATAGGGTTGGGCTATTAAATTTAAGGTTAATGAAGTTGTTGTTTATTTTTATGCTAATGTTTAGGGTCGGGTTAAATTTAGGGTTAGTAATAATTATGGTAGTGTCCATATCATTTAATGTTCAGTGACATCGATATTGTTATGATAATGTTAATTTAGATCTTACTTTATGGGGTAGGAAAATTGATTTAGTTAGTGCACTGTTGACAATGTAATTCAAAATTTGCGCCTATGTTTGTTTAAAGCTAAATTTAGATTGCATCCTTTGATAAATTACTTTAGACCAGTTATGATGGGCTTGTAACACAGGGTTATGTTGGAGATAAAGGACTTCCTAAGATCTTCTTCCTTATTGCCATCTTTTTGTTAATATTAGTGTTAATTTTATAACTATGGTGTCAATGATCTTAGAGTATTGCGCTGGTGATTACTTATAGTTATGACGTGGTTGCATTGATTTTTGGTCCATGATTATCGATCATTGATCTATAAATTCAGATTATTGCATTAATGTCACTGTGGATTTTTAATGATGTCGTTGAACAATCTTAGAATATTGCGTTAATTTTTCTTTAGGATTGTAGACTAAATGTTAGTTACTGCGTTAAATGATAAATTGTAACTATACACCTTTTCTTTACAATGCTGGATAATGATTATTTATATGGTTAAATGTTAAATCCAGTCAAGGTTCAGACTTGCACATTAAGGTCTTTCAATGCTGAATTAGAGGGTAACTTGACGACAATTTATGATTCCAGGTTGTGGGATGGAGTGGCCTTAAGAATAATATAGATTGTAGTCCCTGGTTAATTTAATGTTGTGCTGGGTCATGAACCTTTGTGTGCTTGGTCTGCGTGCGTCAGGCGGGATGTAGATACCTCCACATTCCTCAGAACAGTTGCCAGCCCTGAGACCTTAAATGGTTAAAATCGATGGGAACCTGGGCTTGAGCGTTGCTTATGTGTCTTGGAGGTGCTAACCATTGCAGGGTAGGACGGGCGGGTAGTCAGTCTTATTATTGTTTGATTGATTGTCATTCCTTGCTTGCAGAGGTTTATGCGTGTCTTAGATTTTTATGTTGTCATCACATTGCGTGTGTCATGTTCGTCGTCATATGGCGACGTAGAGTCGAATGTATTTTTATCCTTGTACACACGCGCACACTCACACACAAAAAAAAAAAATTGTTGCACTTGTTATAAGAGGTTGTCGCTATAACAAGGAGGATCGTTACATATGGTATCAGAGCCAAGTTCGACCCGCGACTTGGGATCGCTACGACTTTCGTTGACATGATTGAGTACACTGTTGCTAATTGAGTTGATGATGTGCGCATAAGTAATCATGGTTAGAGGACGCCGCGGAGGCAAACAATGGGGTGCTAGGGGAGGAGGCACGATGCCTCCAGTAGAATCCACACCTTAGGGGCCTCGCCCCTAGGGAGACGAGCAGGTTCTCGGACAGGGGCAGATAGCAGTTGGCGACATAGTTGGGATGTTGAGATATTTACAACGCATGTCCAAGGCACTGATCAGCTGCTTGGACAGAGATGAGGCCAGGGCGTTGGAACCCGCTGAGGTTCTGCCGTGTGCACTGGCCATTACTGGTAGCATTCACCGTGAACTCGAGAAGGTCAAATTTCCCAAGTTCTTTGGTGCCCCGGACGGCGCAGCCGCCGAGGCATGGTTGGAGAACACGGCGATGTGCTTCGCACTTCGCGATTATACCTCCAACATGAAGGTCCACATGGCGGTATTTCAACTGAAGGGGAGCGCTCTTCTATGGTGGAAGACACTCCTACCACAGCTGAACATGGCTGTTGAAGACGTGTCATGGGTACTGTTTGAGAAACGGTTCCGAGAGAGGTACTTTTTAGAGGAATTCATTGAGCGTCAACTCAATGAGTTCAACGCATTACGATAGGGATGTCGTACGGTGCCTGAGTACGAGGCACATTTTTGGAGCTGCTTCGGTATGTTCCGCACCTTAACACAGAGAAACTTAAGGTCAACCGGTTCGTGTTCGGCCTTATTGGAAGCCTACATGCAAAAGTTAGGATTTTGATGCCTCAACTTTGCACGATGCCGTCCAGAAGACCCTCATAGCGGAGGAGGAGCTTATCAATGGGGGTCATACTAGGACTCCAGCGAGACCAGTAGGGTAGGGTTCATCTGGAACACTGCAGCACCAGACACCAGGGAGACATATGCCGGGATATCGTGGCTTCCAGAGGGGATCCACTTTCACTACACCCCGGCGACTACTGCCTCAGCAGCGGACACCTTATTAGGGAGCATAGCACCAACTACAGTGTCGCCTGCAGCAGCAACAGTTTAGGCCTGTTCAGTATAACAGACCAGGGTTCCAGGACAATGGGCCGTCATCTTCTACTTCGGGTACCAAGACTACTGGGCCGAAGAAGGGGTGTTGGACGCGTGGGGAGCCACACTACTAGCGCGATTGTCCTGTGGAGAGGACCAGAGTGTCCGGATCAGTCAGACCCACTACAATGGGAGATATGGGCAAGGCCCATCGGATTCATGCAGCGATGAATAACCGCCAAGCAAAGCATCAATCAACTATGCTCGAGACGACAGGTACTGTCGCTGACCAGACCCTTAGTATTTTGATAGATCCCAGTGCTACTGAAAGTTTCATTTCTGGTGCAGCGCTAAAAGGGATTAAGGCAAGGGAAGTTGAACATGAAACGTTTAGCCTCATAGAGATGGCTTCGGGAGCCAAACAGAAGGTTGGAGGAAAGGTTACGGGCTGTGCCCTTAACCTGGGAGAGTTTGTCACGAGGGCCAACCTGTACGTCACGATCTTAGGATCTTATGATGTCGTAATTGGTATGGATTGGTTGGAAACGCATGGGGCGATACTCAACTGTAAGATGAAATGGTTGAGCTTGATCGATGATGAGGGACAAAGACGTGTGATTGTAGGACGGAACCATGGAGTTTCCCTAAGGTTCGTCTCTTCCTTGCAGTTATGGAAGAGTATGTGCAAGGGGTGCAAGCCTTATGCAATCCTTGCGCTAAACGATAAGGGAGTAGCAGAAGGTCTAGAACACCTTCCAGTGGTGAAGGAGTTTGCGGACGTATTTCCAGAGGAGTTACCTCAGATGTCGTTGGAAAGGGAGCTAGAGTTTACCATAGACCTGAAACCAGGGACCGAACCGATAGCAAGAACGCCTTACCGGATGTCGACCCCGGAGTTGCAAGAGTTGAAAATGCAACTGAAGGAGTTGCTGGACCTGGGATTGAGACGTCCTAGTGTGTCACCATGGGGTGCACCTATTATCTTCATTCGGAAGAAGGATGGATCGTGGAGGCTTTGCATTGACTACCGTCAACTGAACAAGGCTACGATCAAGAATCAATATCCCTTGCCAAGAATTGATGATCTGTTCGATCAAATGAAGGGTGCGACGCTGTTCTCCAAGATCGATTTGCGATCAGGGTATCACCAGCTACGGATCAAGGAGGATGACATCCCTAAGACAACCTTTAAGATGAGATTTGGACATTACGAGTTTACCATTTTACCGTTTTGACTGACAAACGCCCCAGGGGTATTTATGAGCCTGATGAATGGGGTGTTCCGTGAATACTTGGACAAGTTCGTCCAAGTATTCATTGACGATATTTTGATTTACTCTCGTATGACAGAGGAGCATGACGAGCACTTGCGCTTGGTAATACAGTGTCTGCGAGAGCACAAACTGTATGGGAAAATGTCCAAATGCTCTTTTTATCAATCGCAGATTCACTACTTAGGGCATGTCATTTCCGGTGAAGGCATCGCCGTGGGTCCAGCCAAGGTTGAGACTACTATGGAATGGCCTGCGCCAACGAATGTCACAGAAGTGCATAGTTTTATGGGTTTAGCGGGATACTATCGACGGTTTGTCGAGGGATTTTCGAAAATAGCAAATCCGATCACGGAATTGCAGAAGAAAAACAAGAAGTTTGTTTGGACCGAGAAATGCGTGGAAGCATTTTAGAGGCTTAAAGAGTTGTTGACGACGACGCCAATACTAAATGTCCCTGACATGGACGCGGACTTCTTGGTATGCACATATGCATCCAAGGAAGGTTTAGGCAGAGTCTTGATGCAAGACGAATGAGTGATTGCCTACATTTCGAGGAAATTAAGAAGGCACGAGGAGAACTACGCGACACACAATTTGGAGTTATTAGCCATCGTATATGCCTTGAAGGTTTGGAGACACTACCTTGTAGGATGAAAATTTGAACTAAAGATGGATCATTGTGGACTACAACACATTTTTACGCAAAGTGACCTGAACGCACGACAACGACATTGGTCGGAATTGCTTAGCGAGTACGACTTCGAGATTACTTACATAAAGGGAACAATGAACCGAGTGACAGATGCTTTGAGTCAGAGGCCATGCATCTTTTTGGTGTTTTCTCTTCAGATGAATCTACGTGAGAAGATTATCACTTTACAGTGTGACGATGACTGGTACAAGGAGGTCAAGGGTCTTATTGGACAAAACACAATGATAGTACCACGATATGGGGGATTTTATTTTGATGGCGATGGGTTATTGAGGTTTAAAATTCGGATTTACGTACCGCCAAACGATGAGTTGAGGATGTTGATCCTGAGTGAGGCTCATAGAGCAGTTTACGTGGCTCACCCGGGAGTTATGAATATGAGGGAAAATCTTAAGCCCTTATTCTTCTGGAGGGGAATGAAGGCCGACATAGTTAACTATGTGGCCAGGTGTCTGGAGTGTCAACAGGTAAAGGCTGAACATAGACACCCAACAAGATTACTACAACCACATGCCATTCCAGAATCGAAATGGGAAGTTATTTCGATGGATTTTATTGTTGGATTGCCACTGACGACAAGGAGATATGACTCGATTTTTGTAGTAGTAGACACTCTAACGAAGAGTGCTCACTTTATTCCTGTGCGTACGACATATCAGGCACCTGACATTACTAGAGTTTTCATCAGTGATATTGTGAGGCTGCATGGTGTGCCTAAGAGGATTATATCCGATCGAGGATCGATGTTTACTGGACGATTTTGGATGAGTTTCCAAGAGGCCTTGGGAACTCAACTTAACTTCAGTACTGCGTATCACCCAGAGACTGACGGACAGATAGAATGAACAAACCAAACCTTGGAAGACATGTTGCGCATGTACGTAATGGACCAACAAAAGCGTTGGGAAGAATTCTTGCCTCTAGTAGAGTTCACTTACAACAACAGTTACGAGAGCACCATTAAGATGGCGCCTTTTTATTTTATTTTTATGGGCGACCGTGTCGGACGCCCTTGAGTTGGGATCGGCTTGAGGATAGGGTCCTAGTGGGACTGGACATGATCCAAGAAATGGAAGAGGAAATGCAAACCATAAGACAAAGGATTAAAGAAGCACAAGATCAACATAAGAGTTATGCCGATGCACACCGAGTCGACCGTAGTTATGAGGTCGGCGACTGAGTCTTCTTGCGGGTTAAACCGCATAAGAGTTCGAGCAAGTTTGGAAAGGGAGCTAAACTCTCTCCTAGGTTCGTGGGACCTTTCAATATTGTGGAGAGAAAGGGGCTCGTGGCCTATCGACTAGCCTTGCCTGATTCTTTGAGGCGTATGCACGATGTATTTCATGTATCTGTTTTGAGACACTATATTAGTGATCCTACACATGCGATTGACATGAGTTCCTTGCAGGTATCGGATGATGAAGCACTCATGGCTGAGCCAGTCCGCATCTTAGATCACCGCGTTAGACAGTTACGACGTCGAACGATAGATCAGGTCAAGGTCCAGTGGGACAACTATAGTCCACACTCGATGACCTGGGAGGACACATATGATATGCACCAACAGTTTCCATTTTTGTTTGATAGATAGACTTATGATACTGTGATACATTTATTTCGGCATTTATACCATGAAACTTTGAGACGAAGTTTAGACCAAGAGGGGGTGTATGTAACATCTCTCTCTGGCGCACTAAGAAAACTTATCCTTTGAGGACACTTGCTTGCAAGTGATATGGAATTTTATGATAAGAAAACATTTATCCTTGATTATGATGCGATATGATAGATGACATGATATTTTACTGCTTCGACATGGACAGGTGCTATTGACTTGGTTTTACTGAGTGTGCAGGGTTTTTGACCTTGAGGATGCAGAGGCATCGACGGGACCCCTTGGACTCCAGATCGAGTCAGGGAGTGTGCTTTGGGGTTGATTGTTTACTGTGATTTTAGTATGTTTGATTTGATGATATGATGTGGACATGTTCTGATACGATTGTTGATGATGCGGGCTGACGATAGCTTGCCGACCAGACTCACATATGGAGTAAAGGGGCCACACACGATTTCCAGAGAGGTTGAGGGAGAGGTGTGGACAACAGCCCTGCCACAGCCTACTAGCACTCCTGTCGTGGCTCGAATTGTAGGTTAACAATTACCTAGTTCGAGAGGATCCAGGATGCCGTGAGGGCATACTGCGACAGTCGCTCACGATGATTCTAAGGGGCGTGCAATAAGGCGGGGGCCTTATTCCTTAGAGCCCTTAGTCTCCCACATGTTCACCTGGCAGAGTGTTGACTCCAGGGGTTATTGATGTCTACCAATCAGTCAAGTTGGCGAGTGGCACCCTTGGAGCACGTGGTGCATCCTGAAGGGCATGTCGCGCAAAAGAAACACAAGTTGGCGAGTGGCACCCTTGGAGCATGTGGTGCATCCTAAAGGGCACGTCGCGCAAAAGAAACACAAGTTGGTGAGTGGCACCCTTGGAGCACGTGGTGCATCCTGAAGGGCACGTCGCATTGATGTTGATGAAGGAACAAACCTAGATGGCGCTAAGACATTTAACACATTAAGAAATTCTTAACCAACTCCCCTAATTAAATGTCTCCCAGTTCAGAATCTAAATCTAAGTCTAAACCTTCTCTAGGGTAAAATTTTGTTTAACCTTAAGAAAAAGAGACCCTATAAAAATAAAAATAAAAATTTAAACTAAAACCCACTTAAGTAATAGTCCAGTCTTCATAAAATTTTTGGGGTAAATGAAGAGAGTAAGAATTTAATTAAAACTAGTGGATTTAAAAATTGCAAAGAATAAATTAATTCTTAACTTGGGAAAGTATAAAAAGATATTAGATTAATAATAAAAGGAAAATATTAAATAGCGCAAACTACCATTTTGGCTTTATTAAAAGGGGAAAGAAGGGAAAAATAAAAATTAGGAAACTAAGAATTGGAGGAAACATAATAAAAGGAAAGAAGGGAACCTATGGTAAAAAACGAGGTCAACATAGTAAGGAATCTGCAATTAAGAACCTTCTAAAACGAATTAAATTAGCAATAATCATTTTGGGGAAAGTATTTAAAACATGTAAGGGGATCTAGGAACACCTAGGAGTAAATTTAGGAGCAACTCTAGGTGGGTGAGGGAATTGAGACAATTAATAAATTTAAAGAAAATAATTATTGGATAAAAGAGGGGGATGGACGACACTTGTGCGAAGGAGAATATTTAATTTTTTTTTATTAAAAATTAATTTAAATGTGATTTAGGGAAAGTTGGAGGTTCTAAAAACTCTATAAAAGAAAGGGAAGATGAGGAAGAAGGGGAGTGGCTGTTAGCGTAACGTTACGCTGCCGGAATTGTGACTTGACTGATTACTTGTGGAGAGTTGGGATTTTCTAGCTTGGATAGGAGTGGTAGCTCGACCTTGCGAGGCGAGCTGGGAAGCTAGACGTACCATCTATATAGTGTGTGGCCCCTTTGCGGCTCGGGGGGTTAAGGGGGGAGCAAAGTACCCCTAGCGATTGGATGGGAGGTACTGGTGAGGTCTCGACGGTCGACGAGCGGGAGCGGCACAGAGCATGGGAAGTCATCCGAAGCAGGCGATCAGACAAAGGTACGCTGTTCATTTTGCATAATAGAAGGTATTAGAACCCTGACACTCTCTTAAGGTATCATCATTTTTATATTGTCATTATGATATAAAAAAAATACTTGACTTAAATCTGCTTGGGTTCTCGTCGGATTGACTGGTTTACTTTCTTTGTTCTTCAGAAATTTTAAATTGTGTGACGGGTAAAACTTTTCTTCTTGACTCTGTCGTTGCTCATGGTGGCTGTTGCCTTGTGCCTTTACTGAATGAGTACCCCTTCACATGGGTGGCCTTGCGTCCATTGAGGGTTTTCCAACACTGGTTATTTTATTTTATTTATGCTTTTTATTGAAACTTTCCGCCTCTTGACTGTAAAGTTGCTGCCTTCGTAGCCATGGAAGACCATGCGTGATTTTTGGGGTGCCTGCGTTAGAATTTTGGCCGCGTTGTTAACCTTGTTGATTAACGACCTCAGCTTCCCTTGTGATGTTAGTATAATCTCTTCCACATTTTACCCTTCCTACCTTAAACTGCGAGCACACTAACCTCTACAACAAATCTTGAGTTAAACTTAGCCGGGACGGGTGACAACGATTTTAGTGACCCGTTGAAGGCCCTTCTCTGCGTACTACTTTTTACATGCCTTGGGTTGTTGGTTGTTGGATCTGTGTATCTTTTCTAAAATGGGAATTTGAAGGCGTACCCTTTACTGTAACTAAAACTCAGCGATTATAAATGATGGTGTATTTCAATTTCTGAAAAAGGGCGCCCACTGTATGAAATACAAAATCTTCTTAAAACTAATAACCTCACAGGCTCAACGATCATTAAGGAATCGTGTCATTTCAGTTTTTGAAAATGGCTCCCACTTGTGCACTATAAAAACCTTTTAATTTAGTTGACCTCACAGAACCTCTTACTGACTGGATCTCATGCCGACTGTGGCGTTGGGTGGCCGCTTTCAATTGCACGTGACCTGCCTTTAAGACCTCGACTGGAACTATTGAATGCTACGAACAATAGTTGCAACGTAATGTTTCCACCTTGACGTCGAAACCCAGGGTCAGCCATCACACCTATTAGGTTTTAATTTTACGTTTTCCCAGGAGAACAGAGACAACGTTTGTAGATTCATTGCCCTTGCGGTGCCATCACGTCCTCTTGCAGTTTTTCCTAGTTTAGATTATATTTTGAAGGTTGAGAATAGATTCAAAACCTAATCCCATGCAACAATAACTCTATTTTTCTGAATGCTTTTACTAAATGTTCAGAACTTGAAATCCTGAGGTCGAGCATCTCTAGACATGCATCGTTGCCCGTTGGGGATGCAGTGCATCCTTCCTACCCTTCGTTAAACTAATCCGCGACTGCTGAAACCTTCCTCAGATTGCGGACACCCTTGACTTCACACCTGTGCCTCACCTTCTGTGGGATTTGGATCAGACGTGCAACCCTTCGTTTGTTGTATGGGCGTCTCCACGCGTCAAAGATAAGTTTTCCTCTGCCGTTTGCCAGGCTGATTCTGGATTTATTAATTGACGAGCGAAGTCAACAACCATATTGTTAGCTGCCAATTTGATTTCGTGGAGTCTGGCGTGGGGTTTTTAAGTTGCCTTAATTCTGGCTAGCACTCATATCCGATGGGTTCCTTCTGCCGAGTGCTTTTATTTTTGATTGGCATAGTGTTGGGCTATTAAATTTAAGGTTAATGAAGTTGTTGTTTATTTTTATGCTAATGTTTAGGGTCGGGTTAAATTTAGGGTTAGTAATAATTATGGTAGTGTCCATATCATGTAATGTTCAGTGACATCGATATTGTTATGATAATGTTAATTTAGATCTTACTTTATGGGGTAGGGAAATTGATTTAGTTAGTGCACTGTTGACAATGTAATTCAAAATTTGCGCCTATGTTTGTTTAAAGCTAAATTTAGATTGCATCCTTTGATAAATTTCTTTAGACGAGTTATGATGGGCTTGTAACACAGGGTTATGTTGGAGATAAAGGACTTCCTAAGATCTTCTTCCTTATTGCCATCTTTTTGTTAATATTAGTGTTAATTTTATAACTATGGTGTCAATGATCTTAGAGTATTGCGCTGGTGATTAATTATAGTTATGACGTGGTTGCGTTGGTTGTTGGTCCATGATTATCGATCATTGATCTATAAATTCATATTATTGCATTAATGTCACTGTGGATTTTTAATGATGTCGTTGAACAATCTTAGAATATTGCGTTAATTTTGATTTAGGATTGTAGACTAAATGTTAGTTACTACGTTAAATGATAAATTGTAACTATACACCTTTTCTTTACAATGCTGGCTAATGATTATTTATATGGTTAAATGTTAAATCCAGTCAAGGTTTGGACTTGCACATTAAGGTCTTTCAATGCTGAATTAGAGGGTAACTTGACGACAATTTATGATTCCAAGTTGTGGGATGGAATGGGCTTAAGACTAATATAGATTGTAGTCCCTGGTTAATTTAATGTTGTGCTGGGTCATGAACCTTTGTGTGCTTGGTCTGCGTGCATCGAGAGGGATGTAGATACCTCCACATTCCTCAGAACAGTCGCCAGCCCTGAGACCTTAAATGGTTAAAATCGATGGGAACCTGGGCTTGAGTGTTGCTTATGTGTCTTGGAGGTCCTAACCATTGCAAGGTAGGACGGGCGGGTAATCAGTCTTATTATTGTCTGATTGATTGTCATTCCTTGCTTGCAGAGGTTTATGCGTGTCTTAGATTTTTATGTTGTCATCGCATTGCGTGGGTCATGTTCGTCGTCATATGGAGACGCAGAGTCGAATGTATTTTTATCCTTGTACACACGCGTAAACTCACACACACACACAAAATTGTTGCACTTGTTATCAGAGGTTGTCGCTGTAACGAGGAGGATCGTTACATTTTGCAAGATACTTTGAGTTCACCACTATGTTTTCTGTAGTAATGAAAGTTGTATTCAAACTTTTATTCTTTCTATCTATTCTTTGTGGTGTTGTACTGATCTGAATAGAAATTAAACATGTATAAATCAATAGTCAATAGGAACATAACAACAATTCTATTTTTCCTTTATATATCAACACAGATATATATGTATATATAGTCATTTATAACCATGTTTAATGACCACTAGGAACATACAATAGTTCTATCATTTCTTTATGCATGAATACATATGTTTGTATATATAGTCATTTACATATATATAACCATGTTTAATGACCAATCGGAACATACAACAATTCTATCGTTTTTTCTGTATGAATACATATATCTGTATATACAATCATTTGTATATATGTATAACCCTACTTAATGATTACTAGGAACATACAATAGTTTTTCTATTTCTGCAAAGTGAGCACATATATATGTATATACCATCATCACATTAACCATCACATTCCTAACAACTAATAATCAAGAAGAATATTGACAAGGAATTCAAGTAAAGGTACATATCTGAAAACCTAATGATGGGATACAAATGGAATAGCCACGTTCGACCCAATCGTAGAACATAACAACCAAGTTCATTTTCCCTATTCACCCCCTAGCCTGACCATGAGTCCATAAGGGAAAACGAAAAATGATCCTCTTTAGTTACAGTCACCATCCATAGCTTAGAAATTCCTTTGCCTCACACTCACAGTGCTCATAACAAAAAAAATAGATTTCCTTTCTCCAACATATTAAGCAGCGTCCTTCCTCCTCCATATGTTGTTTTTATATGCATCTTGTTCCTAGGTCTTTCCTTCTCTCCTTGGGAAATTCACAGCTTTACAAATACCTGATTTTTAGGGGTTGCTAGTGGTCAAATCCCACATTTTCCACTTGTAAAAATCAACCTTGAGGTAACTCAAATCTGTTCCCCACTCATGGAGTCATGGTCAACTATTTTTAACCTGACTGCTCCATTTGTCTTCCAACATTTAATTTATAAAATAATTTGTCTCCCACATGTGTCAAAATAAAAGAGGTTAGTTGGGCAAGTCAAATATTTTCCCAACAGTCATCAAATAATTAATTACAATAATAAAAATTCCAAATTCGTATTTTCTATAAATGAAAAATAATTTCCAAATCTGATTTTTCCAAAAACGGAAATTATTCTAAAGTTCACTTAGAATTTAATTATTCTAAATTTTGTGGATATTACGTCCTCTCCCCCTTAAGTACAACACTGTCATCAATATTCATTCCTCTCTTGGAATAGGGTTGGATACGATTTCCGCAAATCTTCCTCCAATTCCCAAGCGACCTCCTTAGGGCTAAAGCGCTTCCATTGCACTTTTACCTGGGCGATGGTTCTGTTCTGTACTAATGTTTATTTCCTGTCCAGAATTGATCCAGGTGGATATCGGTGGCCACCCACCTTCTCCAACTGGCCCAAAACATGTTTCTGGCAATTTTGGTAATTTACTATTTTTAGCAGTTTTAACTTCCGGGGCCATTTTGAGGCCCTAAACGATGTTTTTTGGGAAAACGGTGGAGCAACATGCATCATAGATCGATGTTGCTCCGGCCAAAAGTTGTAGTTCTCGGATAGATCTTTCCAACGAGCTATCATACGCCTAAAACGGAGATCGTATGCAAAAGTTACGACCCCGGGAAGTTGATGCACCAACTTACCCAAACGGGGCCC
>ML805494.1:173594-185653 GCA_009831015.1 Picea engelmannii
CTGTTACAAAATTTTTCAATACTTCCATGATCTCCCCTTTTAAGCCATCCATCTTAGTATCCAACTTAGCTTCCATTGAATCCATCTTCTTTTGTAGTTCATTTATGTCCCTACGCATTTATTCACCTTCATCAAGAGTCCAATTGGCATTTTCTGGAGGCTTATTTGGTGTAGAAGATCCCTTTTTTGGTGGCATGTTGGCCAAGTATCACTTTTGAATCTTGATTTTGAGGCGGTTCTGCTAGACAATATCTATTCTGTTCTATCTCCCAAGTTTAAGCCCTTCTGAGTATGAAACTTTCTTTTAAGTAGTTCTTTGATATTTCTTCTCTGCAATTCCACAGGTTTGATGAAAATTGAGTGTGCCAAGTGGAATTTATGGTAACTTTCTCACAACTTGCCGATTTTTGGCCTTTCCAGGAGATCTCACTTTTATAGCATTCCCCACACAAAATAATTGATATCAAATTCTGAAAGTCGCACCCAAAATACTAGAGACTGTCCACGATCCAATGCAACTAGTCCCACTCAATTTGGATACTCTAGCAAGAAGTTATGATTATTTTACCTGGAACACCTTCTTGAGACTAGTCAATAGGACTAGTTAGATACCCTATCTTACACAAGGTGTATATACAAATTTAAGATGACCTAGAAGCTGAACTTTTTACCACGGATACCTTACTAATTTCTGTAAATGTTCTCCAAAGTTTAGGGTCTGAAACGTTACAGAAATTTTTTTTATAGTGAAAATTCTGCAATGACTCATTTCAAGATGATTCTAGAACCCTATATTGTACAGGCTATATCTCCGAAAGTATAAGGCCTCAGGAGATGAATTTTTAACCCAACGTACCTTGATCTGTCTACTAAATATCCTCCAAGCTGTTCCTTCTGAAACATTGTAGAAAACAATTTATAGCGAAAATGCCATGGTGTCTTAGATGTAGCAGCGAAACCCCAAGACCTTGAGCTCTGATACCATATGTTAAGAACCAAACATCAATATAGCATAGAAAAACCTCAGGAAAAGTACTCAACGCCTTGAAAAAGAGATAATTTCAGATAATAAGCCTTTTCGAGGGGGCAACCTCCTTTTACCCCACTTAAATGTTCAAGTACAAGATGATTCAAAATGAAAATGTCTGCTTGGTATATATAGGAGACTAGGAGGTATAATTACAACTAATGGCCTAAAGCTGACATAAATAAAATAACATTACTAATATGATATGCCCCAATTAAGGGGTAATGAGCCAATATTAGGGCTTAACAATGTTCCAATCAATGATGTGAGTAGGATCATGAATATGCCTTTTTTAATAAAGAAACATGAAAAACATTATGAACTTTTAAGTTTGCAGGAAGTGCTAATTGATACACCACAGGTCCAATTAGAGTTAAAATATCGAAGGGGCCACAAAACCTAGGCGCCAACTTTGAACAATTTCCTAGCTTTAGAGAGATTCCCCTTGCTTTGAATTTCATATATACATGGTCCCCAATTTGAAGTTCCCGGTGTCTCCTTTTTAAATCTGCGTAGATTTTCTGTCGGTCTTGGGCCTCCATTAAATTCTGCTGTACCCTTCTTACCATTTTCTCCATTTCCTGGAGCATTTCCGGTCCCATCATAAACCTGTCAACTGGATTATCCCAACTAATCGGAGTTGTGCATTTCCTTCCATATAATGCTTTGAAGGGACTCATCTTGGATGATGTCTGGTAGCCATTATTGTAAACAAATTCAACTAACTGTAGGTACTCCTTCCACTTAGTTGGTTTCGTTCTCACATACATTCGTAACATGTCTTCCACAATATGATTTGTTCGTTCGGTTTTCCCATCTGTTTATGGATGGTAGCTTGTGCCGAAATTTAGGTTATTATCCAATCCTGTAAAAAATTCCTTCCAAAACTTTGACGTAAATTTGACATCTCTATCCGAAATCACCATCTTAGGAATTCCATGCAATCTAAATATTTATTTTATATATATTTCAGTGATATTAATTGCTTTATAAGTAGATTTCATAGGTATAAAATGTGTAGATTTTCTAAGTTTATCAATCACTATCATAATCGAGTCATTTTTCTTTTGAGTCTTAGGCAAACATGTGATGAAGTCCAATGAGATAATCTCCCACTTCCATTCGGGTATAGGTAGAGGTTGTAGTAGACCAATTGGATGCTGATGTTCAACCTTTACCTATTGATAATCTAATAATTTAGATAAGTATTCAATTGTTTCACTTTTCATGTTAGGCCAATAAAACAATTTTCTTAAGGATGCTATCATTTTCTAGTATCCTGGATGACTCAAATATGGCCTTTTGTGCAATTCGTCAAGAATTGTTGACTTTAAATCACCATATTAGGTATGTACAACCCGTTTTTGAACCTTATTCGTCCATTTTTATCCAAACTCAGATCTGTTTTGTCTAGTTTTTCTGCATTTTCTTGTAATTCTGTTGCTGTTTTGATGTATTTTTCATCATTACAACTTGCAGATTTTATTCTTTGTTCAATGTCATTTTCTGCTTTGCTAACACTTATCTCAAAAAGTCCGTTAGTCCTCTAACTTAGGGCATCTACAACTTTGTTTTCTTTGTATCTTACTTCGTAATCAAATTCACTTAAAAAGGCTAGCCACCTCGCTTACCTTGCGTTGATATCTGGTTGATTGAATAAAAACTTTACACCATTGTTGTCAGTTAGTAGTAGAATCTTTCTCCCCGTTAAATAGTGTCACCACATTTTCAGCGCATGAATTATGACTGCTAGCTCCAAATCATGTGTAACATAATTCCGTTCATGTTCTTTTAGTTTACATGATTCGTAACAGATGACGTGTCCATCTTGTGTTAGGACACCTCCCAAGCCTTCTTTGCTTGTGTCCATGCAAATTGTAAAGTCTTTATCAGGATCCGCTACCCTTAAAATAGGTGTTGTAGTTAACAATCCTTTTAGTTTATCAAATCTGTCCTGGCACTTTTGAGACCAAGTAAATCTTATTCCCTTTTTTTGTAGGGATGTAATTGGATACACGATATTAGAAAATACTTCGATAAATCTTTGGTAATAACCGATAATTCCCATGAATGATCTAATGTCTTCTACATCCTTAGGGATAAGCCATTCCATAATGGATTTTATCTTCTCTGTGTCAACTGAAATACCTTCTTCGAATATCATGTGTCCTAAGTACTATATCCTTCTTTGGTAGAAGTCACACTTATCAAAATTCGCAGATAAATTTTGTTTCCTTAAGGTCTGCAATACTATTTTCAGATGTTTTTCATGTTCCTCTTCCGTTTTCGAGTAAACTAAAATATCATCGATAAACACCAATGCAAATTTATCTAGGTATTGATTGAATATACTATTCATCAGACACATAAAGGTTGCTGGTGAATTAGTAAGACCAAACTAAATTATGACAAACTCATAGTGTCCATATCGTGTTCCAAATGCTATTTTATTTATATCTTCATCCTTTATTCTGACCTGGTGATAACTAAACCTTAAATCCAACTTAGAGAAGATCTTTGGTCCTCCCACTTGGTCAAACAGGTCGTTAATTCTGGGTAAAGGATACTTATTTTTAATCTTCATCTTATTTAATTGTCGATAGTCAATGCGTAGCCTCAAAGTCTCATCTTTCTTTTTAATGAAAATAACCGGTGCTCCCCAAGGCGAGACACTTGGTCTAATATATTCTTTATCTAACAGTTCTTGTAGATGAATTTTCAGCTCCGTTAATTCTGGTAAACTCATTCTATAAGGTGCCTTATATATCGAGGAATATCCAGGTAGTAGATTGATAGAGAAATCTATCTCTCTTCTTGGAGGCAGCTCTGGTATTTTGTCCACAAATACATCTCTAAAACCATGTAGGACTTCAAAGTCTTCTAGACTGGGTTTATTTTCCTTTTCTAATAGATTAATTACTTGAACAACATAAACTTGACATCCCTTATTCATACATTTCTTAAACTGCATGGCTGATATCTGCCTAACTGAAACTGGTTTTCTGATCCCTTGTATCATCCTAACTGTGTTGTTTTCGTCTCTGTAAGTAAGTGACTTTTCATAGAATTTTAAAATTACTTTATGTTTCTCTAACCAATCCATTCCAATGATTATATCGTAAGATCCCACAGGTAAAATGTTCAGATTTAACTTTGTACTTTGACCATCTATGTTGAGTTCACATTTAGAAATGAAATCTGTTACTTTTCTCTTGGTCCCCGTGGCTAACTGTACTAACCAGGACTTAGCATGATTTACCTTCTTGAGTTTTTTTAATTCAACTAAACCAAGAGTAACATAACTCAGACTAGCTCCTGGGTCAATTAATATAGAAATGCGGTTATCATGAATTTTACCTTCAACCTCCACGATAGTGGATTGATGATCAACTTGCCTTCCATCCACAACTACATTAATTCTGTGCATGCTTCTGCCCATATCTCCTAATGTAGAATCTTCTTGCAGGTTATGGACTGTAGTTCTCGTTGTGGAAGTTAAACATGGACAATTTCTCCTCAAGTGAGGTTCTCCACACTCCCAACACTTTAATGGTTCTCTATGGTTGTCCCCAACTTTATTGACTCCCAGGTTAACTGGTCTACCTCCCTCTTGAGCACTCTAGGTGTTGGAATGATAGTCCTTCTTTTGGAAATTTTTTTCCATATTTCAGAAAGGGGTTGGTTGGAAGCCTCTCTTTCGCTGATTCATTCTGTCCTGTTTCTTGTCCTTCCATGCCTTGGGAATTTCATACCTCTGTTTGTATTGATCATAGCACATCCGAGCCTTTCTAAACACTTCATTCAAGGTCTTGGGATTATCAAATTCAATCCTGTCTTTGTACGATTGTGGTAGACAAATTAAGAATCATGGTATATTTACTTTGTCTTCCTTGATGCATGGTACAAATCTCAATAGTTTGAGAAATTTATTTATCAGATATTCCATGGTCATTTTTCCGAGTCTTAGCTCGTAGAATTCCTTAGTCTTTCTTTTGTAATAGATTTCTGACAAATATTTCTTCTTGAAATATTTCTTAAAATCTGACTATTCCATCTGTTTCTCTTTCAATCCCTTAGCCAATTTCAGGTCCTGCCACTAGATACTTGCTTTTCCCTTCAAGTTTGTAAATGGCCATTATGACTTTCATATTACTAGAGTAATTGTAAATCTGGAAGTATTTATTTATATCTAATAGCCATTCTTCATCCTCTTCACACGTCCTTGATTATCCGTCAAAGGTGGATGGTTTTATTTTCTTGAATTCACCCTCCAGGTGATTTACTTGTTTTCTTTTTCTTCTCGTGGATGTTTTGTTTTCTTCCATGTGTGTCTTCGGAAGAACTGTTCTCGTTTTCTGTTTCATGACCATAGATTTTAGAAGACCTGTTGTTGACTTCTTCCTCTTTGTCATTGTCCTTTGGACTCTTTTTTGTTACTATACTGCACAACAACATTTTATTTATTTCTAATTGGTCTTCCTGTTCCTTTTTTAGCTTTTCATTATCTTCTTTAAACACTTGTAATTCCATGTTAAGGTTCTTCATTGTTTCCAAAACCTGGGTGGCTGAAATTCCTTCGTTGTCATGCCCAGGTGCTTTAGGAATTCCTTGATTAGGATTCTCTTCAAGTCTTATCTCTTCTTCATTATGTGCTACCATTATCACAACAAACCAACAATTTTTTTCTGTTTGTAACAATAAACATATTTGTTAGTTTTTTCTTTAATAGAAAAATAAAAACTTAAAATAATTTGGCCTTGCCCTGAAGTACAAGTGCTGTAACCTTCAGCTCTGATACCATATGTAATGTACCCCAAATTTCCCAAATAAAAACAAATTTTGTTAGGGGACATTAAAACTCCTTGACTCTTCAACATCTGATCGAAACATATTTTTATTTCCTTTATTGTAAGCATAGTAGATTTATCGTCGCTATTGGATTTGGAATCATATACTTATTTGTAATTAATACTATTGTGACCAGGGCTATCATAGCCCTTAGAATATGTACCATGTCTATGTTAATTCATGCTATCCAAAATTTACAGTGCGTAATAAACTAAAGACTAAAGACTATCATATGATCTATCCATTACAATTAACACTTATCCATAAGGATATACATACATATAGTTTACCATGTAAACTATCATATGGATTCCATAGTACTTACACTATCCATGTCAATATATATATATATATATATATATATATATATATATTTTATCACATAAACTAACCTATGGATACCATAACCTTAACTCTATCCATATCAACATATTTATACATATATTGTTTACCATATTATCTATCTCATGGATACTATATACTAACACTATCCATACATAAATATATCATTTAATATACAACACTAACCCTATCCATAACATTGCATAACGTTTAACCTATAATTCTGTTATATGGATATTATCGTGATGTAAGATTTTAGCCTAACGATATAGTTATCGTTTAACAAACAGACTGTTACAAGATTATCATAACGCTAGCAGTATCCCTAACGATATACCTATCATTAATAATAAGGATTAAAGTGTTGGAAACCATAACGATGTATGCTCTTAGAATAGAGTAGCGAGCACATACCAATACACACGTAAAGTTTGTAACCCTATCTGCTTGGAAACACGACTCATCAATAAATTGGTTTGAAAATGTTTTAATGGAGGAAGTCGGTTCAGATCCCGTAGACATTTCACCCCTGGCTATTCCATTAATGGAGAGACCTGAATTGTACCTCCTAGACTTGAAACTTAGGCCACCGCTTCCAATGCATGCTCACCACCTATATGATTTCACATGGTAGAGGTACTAATGCGTACCTACTGCGTTACTCCTCTAATGAGGCCCAAGGTAACAATCGTACATTGTTTTCCCCTTTGGTCTTGAATCATTTTGTCTCTGTGATGAAATGCAAAAATTCCCTTTGCACTATATGCTCACATTTTCCCCTACTCTATAAGGCCGACGACGTGGGAAGATCGACCCTGGTAAAAGATGGGAGGAGGCAACGCATATCTGGTTCTCCTATGCACAAGGTAAGTAAAACAACTTTGTGAAAGCATACTCTGTTTGATGTAATGTGATATAAGAGATGTCTATTGTCAGACTATCCATTTCTTTCTCTGTTAAGGTTTTTCATGTATTATCGTTGCGCCACCTTAAGCGTTCTTCTCTTGAGGTTGCTATGTGTTTAAGAGACTCCCATTTCTCTCTTTGTTAAGGTTTTTCATGTATTATCGTTGCACCACCTTAAGCTTTCTTCTCTCGAGGTTTCTCTGTGTCTAAGAGACTCCCATTTCATTCTCTATTAAGTTTTTTGTATGTATTATCGTTGCGCCACCTTAAGCGTTCTACTCCCGAGGTTGCTCTATGTTTAAGAGACTCCCATTTCATTCTCTGTTAAGGTTTTTTCATGTATTATCGTTGTGCCACCTTAAGCGTTCTTCTCCCGAGGTTTCTCTGTGTTTAATATTTGGGTCTGGAGGCTATTACTTTTTCCTCGGTTGTATGTTGTTCTTCTGCCTATACTTATTACAGTTCTTTTGTGGCCCAAAACTTTTAAGGGTCAAATCCTAGCCTGTCTCCTTTCCGACTTGTCTATTGTCGAACTCCGTAGGGATTTTCATATTTACCATTTACACATATCTAAAATCAATAACCCTCTGTGGGAAACCCCTCCATTTATATTCTGGGTAGAATAAATCCTGTATGGGAGTTTCGTGGGTTTTGTCCTATGAAAATTTTAAATCGCAGTGTAAATCCCTCTATGGGAATTTGTAAATAAGTTCTGTGTAACCTATGTTAACACTCTGTGGGGACTGTAATTTACACTCTGTGTGTACAATAGCATCATTTACCCTTTGTGGGGATCCGTAATTACGCTGTGTAGGATATACCAATACTGTAAAAATTGTGACTTATGCTCTTAGTATACAAAAGAATTATTTACCCAAGGTGGGGATTTGTGATTACGCTCGGTGTAAAATATGTATCAACACCGTGTACTCGTAATTCATTCTCTGTGTATGAAAAAACGTTACTTACCCTCTGTGGGGATTTGTGATTACGCTGTGTAAAAACTATGTAAATCGTAAATCATTCTTTGTGTATGAAAATTCATTTCTTACCCTTTGTGGGGATTCATAATTACGCTGTGTAAAATATATATATCAACACTCTGTAAATCGTAACTCATTCTCTATGTATGCAAACACATTTCTTACCCTTTGTGGGGATTTGTGATTATGTAGTGTAAAATATATATATCAACATTCTGTAAATCGTAACTTATGCTCTGTGTATACAAAAACATTATTTACCCTCTGTGGGCATTCGTAATTGTGTTCTGTGTATTTATATCAACTTTGTATAAATCATAACTTATGTTCTGTGTATGCAAAAATGTTATTTACCCTCTGTGGGGATTCATAATTGTGCTTGGTGTATTTATATTAACACTGTGTTAAATCGTGACTTATGATTTTGTATACAACACATTATTTACCCTCTGTGGAACTCGTAAATCTACGCTCTGTTTATAAGTGAATATTATGCACAATTACATTAAATTAATGATGTGGCCCTGTTTTGTTTTGTGAGGGTACCCATCAATCGATTTTGGGTCCACTCCTCTCCCTTTTGGGTCGTGGACAGATTGTAACACAAGCACAAGTGACGATCTGATTTTTCACCGAACTCAAGCTAAGTATTGTTTGAACTTACTCTTTATACTTAAATTCCATAGAATGAAAATAATAGCATGGATTACTAAACCCTCGTTTTCTCCTTTTCAAGTTTATGCAATTGAGAAAAGCGGATCAAGGAAAACCTCTTGCTCCAAAGGTATTCGAGTTTCGATCTAGGTGTACCTTACTTCGATTACAACATGATTCTCTATTTTCTTCTTAGAATTCTATTTATATTACAAGTTACTGTGGAGTCTTTGGTCTATGGTACTGTAATATTTTGAACATTTCTTGATTGAATACAAGGGTTGATTTTGTAAGATATTTTGATTTCACCACTATGTTTTCTATAGTAATGAAAGTTGTATTCGAACTGTTATTCTTTCTATCTATTCTCTATGGTGTTGTATCGATTTGAATAGAAATTCAACATATATAAATCAATAGTCAATAGGAACATACCAACAATTCTATTTTTTATTTATGCACACACACACACACACATGTATATACAATCATTTATAACCATATTTAATGACCACTAGGAACATATTTGCCCAACAGTCATCAAATAATTAATTACAATAATAAAAATTCCCAATTCGAATTTGCCATAAATGGCAAATAATTTCCAAATCCGAATTTTCCAAAAAACGAAAATTGTTCTAAAGTTCACTTAGAATTTAATTATTCTACATTTTGAGGATATTAAAAAAGGATGTCTTTTGAGTCTTTCCTTTGTCGAATTTTTATTGAGGGTGTTTTCCAAGAACACATCCCTCACAAATTCCTTTGGAGAAGTGGATGTCAGGTATACCATCAACCATTCCCTGCTTGCTAAGCTGTTGCATATATATGAAATTTAAATGCTCAAACCTTTCGTGCCATATCCTACTTCTTTCATCGACATGGGTAAGAAATAATGCATAATCTGGTTCAATAAATTTAGAAAATGTATAGAGTTTGGATTGATGATTTACCTCACCGGTAGTAACTTTGGAATTGGTTTGCATGTCATAAATATCCACAACATCAGGTGTGAATATGACTCTCTTTCTGGTGCCAGATTTTTTCATTTGATATACAGGGAGAAGATTGAAGAAGATTTTGGGAAAGTGTAGCACATTCTCCAAGCTCCTGTTTGTGAGTTCAATTCTTCATTTTCTAGTGACTTCGACCTGAGAGTTGTTCCCCATCAGAGTAGGAGGACCTTTCCATGCATCCAATGGCGAGTAGAATTCTTTTGTGGCTTCCATGTAGTGTAATTCTCCTAAATCTACAATCCAAGCATTAAGAGAGGAGTTTATGGAAATCAAAGCATGCCTAGAATTTCCTTTCTTGGGATTCTGATATTTTGGCTTCTTCTTCTTGGCACCCTCAGGGATGCGATATCAAAGGTTGTTTTGTTGAAGTATTTGGTCCATTTGATCTATCTGTTTCTACATACATGTCGATTCTGGATGGAATCCTTTATTGCAGTAAGTGCATTTCTCCCATTTTCTTTCCTTTCCACCTTTGGATCCGGAGGCATCGTTGAAGGGTTTTGAGTACCATTCCTTCTTCGGATTTGCATGTGATTTCCTTTTGTATTTGTCTCTAGATTTCTAATTTGGATGATTTCTACCATCTTGTAAAGCAAGTGCATGAGCCTTTGGGCCTTCGATTTTTCCCCATGTTTATAAGCTTATTCTGCTCTCATCTCAGAGATTCAATAAAGACCTCAAGAGAGGGAATCTTCCAGGTGTCTCTAGAGGCGATCCTAACTAAATGAAATGTGGATACAACAATGAGTATTCCAAACCAAGTTCAGAGAGAATTGTGAGAACCATTTGTTTCTCCTCCTTAGATTTATCAACCTCTCAAGCCTTGAGTTGCGACAAAAAATCCTTATATTTGGTAAAAAAATCTTGGAGATTGTCGAAGGTTTTTGGATCCAAAGTGAGCAATTTCACCTCGATCATGTGCCCCCTCATCTCATCCTATTTTTAAAAAATCCCTTCCATGGTGGTCCAAGATTCATTGGGGGTTTTACAGGAGGATACATGAAAGAGGAGTTCAGGAGAAATGAGACTGAAAATAGTTCCAAATGCTTCATCCATTCGATTTAGATACTTGTATTTTTCTATGGATGATGTGGGTTCGGTCTTTGTGTCCATGGATAACCTGTATAATCCTCTTCCTCGAAGATGCACTATCATATTCTCCTTCCATGCAAATAAATTGTACGATGTAAGAATGAATTATCAATTTATAAAAAAAATTATCATTTTCTTTCATATTTTTATACATTTGAAGTAAAAAAATGACAACATTTAATAAAATTTCCCATTGTATAGTGATTTACATACAAATAAAATTAAAAAGAAAACAATAAAAAGATTCATCACAAAACAACACTAGATACATCTTCATTCTTATTTTAAAATATGAAAGTCAAAACATTACAATTATAGCTCATAAATTTTTTCAAAATTGAGCATCGTCTTTAAGGGCATCTTAAAACTAATCAACAATATCATATATCCCAAATTCATTATTCTCAACAGATACATTATCTTCTTCAACATCATTTTGCGGGTCCATTGTTGTATTTTGTTCTTCCAATGGATTTTTGATATCCACAAGTTTTACAAAGTGATCCTTTCCAATCATTCCTCCTAATGGTACTTGAGGTTTATTTGACATTTTTCCACCTTTGATTCACTAAAATCTCCTTTTCTCAAACCAAATTATGCATTTCATCTAGGAGAGCTGGAATAACATTAATTCTTTGTTGAATAAAATTGCACTGCATTGAGTTATTTTCAATGGATATGCAATTTATTCCTTTCTGTAAGAAACACACTAATGTTGTACCTAATCACTAAATACAAAATAAATAATGAAGTTAAATACTATAAAAATACATAAATAAAAAATAATATAAGATTGAATTATGGTTTCATAAATATTAGATCATAATTCTTACCTACACCCGAGAACAAATCCAAAAACCAATCTCCTTCATTTGAAAATGTATCTATAAGATAATGAATTAATTCTTGTGGTTTTTGATAAATGTTAACCATCTCTTATTTCAAATAATTTTCCTCATATGTTATCTTTCTAACCACATAATTGTATACCAATACACTACTAGGAGTCTCTCCATCCTTTACATTCACAAGAATATAATTATAAGAATCATCTTTTGTCCAGGTTGCAAGATGTACTCTCAAAATCACATTTAAATGATTTTCTATTGGAGCTATGAATATTAGGCTTGTTCATGTAACATAAATAAGTTCAAATTCAATTAACTGTTGGATTACTGAGAGGGGGGGGGG
>ML805494.1:204431-232283 GCA_009831015.1 Picea engelmannii
AATATATATATATATATATATATATATATATATATATATATATATATAAACAGATGCAAGAAATTAAACTGCAACCATTCAATCAAGAAGTTTTGCAGAAAAATACTTACAAATCATCAAGAAAATAACATGCAAACCCTAGTTGTAAACCTTCCTTCAAGAAAAACACCATAAATTGCCAAAATCTCCTCTCCAAACAAGTGCGCCTTCCTCAAAATAGCCAATAGCCCTAATAGGGCGCAAAAATTAGACCTCACTATGAGAGTCAGTGATGAGTTATGTCAAAATGAGGATAAAACTCCTCAATATATACTGTATCATGACCTTTAATTAAATTTTAGGTCATAAAAGTTAGTCGACAAGGCTTTAAACCAAAATCATACTGTTTTTACATTAAATATTCTTTTAAAACCCTAAATGAGAAAAAAGTGAGACGTCAAGCCTTCCTGAGGGAGATGCTAGGCCCTTTTGGGGCCAGAGCAGCATCTAGAAGCCAAACGTTAGCCCTTTTGGGCTCTTCCAAATTGCCACACGTGCCAACAACCCTGTCCATCTTCCATATGCTCATGATGACATCACAAGCCTCCTGGTGACATCCTGGGTCATCTGGGGCCAACGTTCCACTGCAAGTGGGTCAATCCCCCTAGGTCTGGCTCAACCAAACTGCCTCTGATGGAACGACCTATTCTTCTCTGATGCAAAAGATCAATCAAGCACTGTCCTATCTCTGCCCCTCTGACGGGTCTCAACAACCATCTGATAGGCTCTTTAGCCCCATGGAGGTCCGAACTCATCATCTCCCCATGTGTACCGATCCAACTGGTACATGTCCGCCGGGCATGGTCCTGCACATCAAAAACTTCGCCCTCCATGGGCTCATTAGTCATAGGGATCATAAAAATATTAATCACATTTCATCATTAATATTATCAAACATATGCATAAAAACCCTGATACATCATCCAATAGCTCAAAGACATTACAAAGACCTACAATACAAGGCTGAAGAAAAAGACAAGACACCCTATTGGGCTAGCATCCATAAGGAAAGGAAAGCTTCCAAGGGGTATCATCCAAGCCATGTAAAATGAGGTGGTGTGGATACGGGACGTCCAAACGTATGGGTAGAGTGAGAGCCAGGGATGCATGGTATTAACTGTGGGTGCCTTTGTAGAAGGCGAGCTGTACCCGTCATGGATGCAATTTTTTCCAAGCCCCCTTTTTCCTTTATTCTTTTATTTTCTTTATTTTCTTTTTTCTTTTTATTTCAAGGACTAACTAGAGGACACTGCCTTGGCATGGTGACTAGAGCTGACAATGTTACCCATAAGCACTTTCACAGAGATGATAAGGCTGGCTCGTGATGAGACCCCCTTTCCCTTGGTCATGCAACCAAAGTTAATTGCCCTGGCGTGGTAACCAGATAGTGGCAATGCCATGCTGTTAGGTAACCATGAACACAATAGGCTGGTTCATTATGAGACCCCCTATCATCTTGGCTAGGTCTTGTTTTGTTATTTTTCTTCGGGTCCCTTTTGTTTCTTGCTGAGAGGCTTTTTATTGCCTTCTCGGGGATCCCTGGGCGAGGCATCTCTAGGTTTCATTTTTATTGATTTTATCTCTTACCAACTACTTTTACCTTTTGGGCCTTTAGCCCCTTCTTCCCACGAGATAAGGTGCAACCCCACAAACAGATCATCCCAATGCCTAGACTAGGGGAATGGGACAGATGAGCAGGAGATAAGATGAAAAAGTGATGATATGATGGGAGGGGACGATGGCTCTTCAAAAATCTCCCCGGTGGCAAACCAAAACCTATTGGTACAGGCTTGCTAGGATACCTCGTCAATCCCCCCAACAATGGTCAAGTGGGTTAATGTAATATCCAAGCAGTCGTTAGAGATAAAAGGAGTAAGATGCATATATCTAAAGGTTATAATGATCAAAAGTGACACATACCATGATACCTGGACCAATTACCTCATGGAGCAAGAAACTTCTCTGATACAAGACCGTGTCGATGGTGATGGATGCTACTGCTACTGACAGAAGGAATCTGATGAAAGAAAAGAAGGATGGGCCCTCCAGGGCCATGCTTGGGTCAATCCTGCTCTCGGTACTCCATGTCTAGGACCTGTGGGCCTTGAGACATGATCTCCTAGTTATCCCTAGAAATCGGGGATAACAATATATATAATGAAATACTTAGAACATTGATATGTTAAACTGAAAAAATTAATTTTCTTGTCCTAACATAAATAAAAATAACTCAACAAACTTACTTTTTAAATTAATCACACATTTCTTCCATTGTCAATTCTCTCGACCTTACACTTGATAATATAGCTATGATAAGTTTCTCATCATTCACTCCTTGTATTTTTCTCCAAGGTGATCTAGATGGATTTCGGTGACCTCCCACCTATTCCAACTGGCTCATTTTGGCAGTTTTCCAGTTTGACAGTTTTTCCTAGTTTTTGGGTCCCTGACTTCGGGGCCGTTTTGAGGGCCTAAACAACATTTTTAGGGCTCACCACAGTCACACTATACACAAAGTTAGATTCTGAAAGAAACATGTGTAGTCATCAGATAGACCTTTCCAATGGGCTATCCTACGCCTAAAACGAAGATCGTATGCAAAAGTTACTACCCTGAGAAGTTGATGTATTAACTTACCCAAATAGGGCCCACATGACTTTTGGCACTTCATCACCTAGGGTTAGGATTTTGAATGTCTAGGGTTTTTTTACATTCTTGTTTATTGTAAAAATGCCTTCAGAGCCTCATTGTAATAATATTCTTGCGGATGAGAGTAGCCTTCACATCTCTTCTCAGAGATAAGTCACCACCATTCTAGCAAGCTTGTTTTCTGCTACATTTTACAGTTTCAACTTATTTCCTTATTGAATCGAAACCAATTTTACTATATATCTGTTATTCTGTGTTAAGCATCTTCTGATAATAATCTGTATTCATTTCGTTCTTCTCATAAAATCCAGATAAGTGGTATCAGAGTGATCTTCTCCTTATCGTTCTTAATGCATGTCCCCAACAAGGTCAGGGTACAAATAATTGGGTCTCAAGCTTGTTTATCTTGAGGACAAAATCCCTTGCATGCCCAAGTGACCTCTCATGGAGGGAAAAAATAAAGATGACGGGACATAATATCCCTTCAAAATTTTTCTCGAGGAATCCTTCATGCAACAAAGGAACGAGATGATGGATAGTTTTGTGCAAATCATTCGACAGATACCAACAGGAAACACATCTTCCTCAAACGGAGGCGCACCCCCTTTAAGGTACAAATAAACTTCGATATTCCTATATTTGAAGGTCAAATAGGCATAGATGTTATATAAAAATGGTTGAATCTGTTAGAAGGGTATTTCTTTGTCCATAACTTCTCGAAGGACGAAGGTTTCCCCCTCGAAGAGGCAAGTGAACATTTCTCTCAGTAATCAAAGTGCTCTTTCTGGTGTTATTCTGGTATTATTGTGGTTTTTTTTCTTCTGATTATATCATTGTTTATCTGCCATTTCTAGCTAATTATTTCTGTTATGCATACTATTTTATATCTGGAATATTACAAGTGGTATCAGAGCACCTTCCTTGACTTGTGGGTTAATTTTTTTTTTTCTTCAGGGTAGAGACATATTCCGACGTCTTAAAAATACAAAGATCTATCATTACACACATAAACCCACAGTCGAGGATTCATACATGCAAAAAATACAAGTGGTACTTAAGTGCACATTTGTTGGCCACCATTGTAACCCATGTTGGTACCCCTTCAAGTGGTAGTGCATCATACAACACCTGTATACTGATCGACCTAGATCTCTTGAATCCCTCCATAGTTAAATCAATCAGTCGCCTAAATGCTATAGTGCCACCGAGAACAACACCCGGGAAGATACTCTCTAGTACCTGGGTAGTCGGGTAGTATGGATAAGGGAACGATCTATCCTCCTTAGTTGGTGACCCGAGATATTGGGCCGAGTAATACTGTTAGACCCCATACGTATATTAGAGAGCTATAGCACATGGAAAATCCTTGTCTGTAGAACCCTTGAATACCCTAACCCTTGGGACAAAAACAAAAACAAAAACAAAAACAAAACATATAAGATCTATTGCCGCGCAACTGTGTCTCATGCATCCAGGTTGTGAAATTACTACACATTTCTTCCTATTAAGCATTTGGGCATTTCATCACTGCAATATTCTATTGTCCGGATCCTATTGGCACCATTATTTGAGACCTATCCCATTGGATTCTTCTATTCTCCCTTATCACAATCATACCTATCATTTTCCAACATTTTTTTTCTCGTGGACCCGAACCCCTTCCAACACCCTTATTTGGGATTTACCCCATTGGATTCCCCTCATCGCCATGATCGTTTTGATATAAATCATCCATAACCCATTTCCTATGTGGTCCCACCTGCCCCTTTTCGTTTTCCCTCTTCATCATGGCCCACACTCGTAGCCAAGACTTGAAAGCTCCCTTCAATTCCTTCTACTCTAATTTCACAGAAACCTTACAAGAAGTGAGATAGCTCAGTGCCAATGTTGCCATCATAAAAAAAAACATGTATTCATCCATAGACGCCAAAATGGAGGACATCAAACATGACCTCTCTACCCAGCTTGAATCCTTCAATACCCAGTTTTACTCCTTCACTACGATGATCTGTGTCAAGCTGTATATCCCAACAGATCTTCCCTCATCTGACCCACCTTTGCAACCCGAAGGTGAAACTTCCTCTCATTCCCAAAATTTTCAGCCCCATCACTTTCAACGTGAACTACACCTTCTGCGCGTGGATGTGACCAAATTTGATGGCTTCGATCCCACTAGCTGGGTAACTCAAATGGAACACCATTTCTCTTTGTATGGCATTATAGATGAGTTGGCCAAACTCTGGTATGGTTTTCTCCATGTAGATCAAGAACGTTGGAAATGGTGGCAATGGAGAAAAAATGCCCACCAAGGGTATGTGGCTTGGACATAATTTTTGGTAGATATTTATGAATGCTTTGACACTGAAACCAACCATTTAGGCCGTTTGACAAAGTTGAAACAATATGGAAAAATGGAATAATTTATAGCCTCTTTTGAGCGTTTGGATTTCCGTATAGAGGGCATGTCTGATGCTTTTTTCCAAGAATGTTTTATCAGTGGCCTCAAGGATGAGATTCATGACCACGTCCTCATGGCTTGGCCTTAGAGTTGGGTGGATGCTACTAAAAGGGATAAAGAAGCACAACAGGTTGTCTCATCTCAAAACCGAAAACCCTCCTCTATTCCTTGCACTAAACCAATCACTCCGGCTCCTCCTTCTACTCCACTAAAGATCTAGAAATTGACCATGGAAAAAATGTCTGAACACCAACTCAAAGGCCTTTGTTATAATTGTGATGAAAAATATTTTCCTGGGCACAAGTGTAAGGAACAAAATATTTTTATGGTCATCTTAGAGGATGTTTTAGAAGACTATATTGAGGCTCCCCTTGTGGCCGTGTCATTTGAACTCACTGACTTGACCCCTCCTGAAGTCGAACCAGTCATTTCCTTGAATGCTCTCATTGGCTTCTTTACTTCCTAAACCCTCAAGCTAATTGGTTACATTAAGCATAGGAAGGTCATCATTCTTGTTGATAGTGGAAGCACCCATAATTTTATTCATCACCGTATTGCCTAAGAAACTAATTTCTATATCTGTGCCATCAATAATTTTAAAATCATGTTTGACAATGGCGGGTCCATGAAATGTGGTGAGCTTTGTGAAAATGTGTCTCCAAATTGGTCCGTACCACATGAAATCTCATATGTTTGTTATCGACATGGGTGGTTGTGACATTATGTTGGGTGCAGAATGGTTAAGGACTTTGATTCCCATTCTCATGGATTTTAATGAATTAACTATGCAATTTGACCAGGAGGGCCAACAATATAAGTTCCAAGGAATCATCGTCGGTTCCCCCAAGATCATCAGTTCCCATTGCATGGAAAAGCTGCTAAAAAAAGGTCATTCTGGAATTATTGCACAACTCCATGCCATTCAAGCCACTGAGACACCCTTTGTGCCACAGGACATCCAATCCATCCTCTCTAAACATAAAGTTGTTTTTTCCACTCCCCAAGGATTCCCTCATTCCCTTGGTGTTCATGATCATTCCATTCCCCTTATCCCCAAAAACCTTCCTCCCAATATCCGTCCCTATCATCATCCTTTTAAAAAAAAAAATGAAATTGAGAATTGTTTAAGAATTGCTCAACGCAGGTGTTATCCGTCCTAGTATGAGCCCCTACTCTTCTCCTATGGTCATGGTCCTTAAGAAAGAATGTTCTTGGTGCATGTGTTCTGACTTCTGCGCCCTCAACAAAAATAAAAATTTTCCATTCCTGTCATTGATGACCTCTTGGATGAATTGAGTGGTGCTCAGTTCTTTACTAAACTTGATCTTTATTCTAGATACCACCAGATATGTATGAACAAGGAAGACATTTATAAGACTACATTTCTAACTCATGAGGGCCACTATGAGATTTTGGTCATGCTCTTTGGCTTGTGTAATGCTCCATCCAATTTCCAAAGCCTCATGAATCATGTCTTCCATCCTTTTCTCCGTCATTTTGTCTTAGTTTTCTTTGATGATATCCTCATCTATAGTAAAATCTAGACGACCCATCTTGCTCATGTGGATCAAGTTCTCCATCTACTCTCTCAACACCAAATTTTCCTCAAACAATATAAATGTGCTTTTGGCACCTCATAAGTAGAGTACTTGGGTCATCTTGTTGGCAAGGACGATGTCAGGGTGGATCCTAAAATGATTGAATCTATGCATGATTGGCCTCACCCAAAGAATCTCAAAAGCTTGCATGGATTTATGGGTTTAATAGGTTATTATCGCATTTTTTTTAAGAATTATGGAAAGATTGCGATCCCTCTCACTGATCTCCTTAAAAATAATTCTTTCACTTGGACTCCCACAACTACTTCGGCCTTTCAAACCTTGAAGATGACCATGTGCACCACTCCATTCCCGGCCCTTCCTAATTTCACAAAGACCTTTGTCCTGGAATGTGATGCTTTTGGGAAAGGAATTGGAGTAGTCCTTATGCAAGAGGGTTGGACTTTGGCCTTTACCAACAAACAACTGCCCGAGAGAAATTTGGGAAAATCAATCTATGAAAAGGAAATGTTGGCTATTCAACATGCAATGGATCTTTGACACCCTTATCTATTGGGTAAACACTTCCAAATTAAGAAAAATCATCAAATCCTCAAGTATTTTCTGGAACAACCCCTTTCATCCCCAGAGAAAAAAAATGGATGATTAATCTCTTTGGATATGATTATGAGATCATTTACAAGAAAGGAAAAGAAAATGTGGTTGCTGATGCACTTTCCAGAAAATATGAATATGAAGGGTCCCTTTTCTCCCTCTCCTTCATTGTACCAGATTGGCTCCAAGTTGTTCGTTAGGAATGACTACACGATCCCAAAATTTCTCATATGATACAACAATTGCAGGCCAATTCTCACGTTTCCCCAGGGTACTCTTGGCACAATGGTGAGCTTCGATACAAAGGACGTTTGTATTTAAGTAAACAATCAAAACTTAAATCCAAGGTACTTTTTGAGCTTCATGCTACACCCACCGCTGGTCACTCAGGGTTTACCAAAACCTATGACTGGGTCAAACATTATTTTTTCTGGGATGGTATGAAACATGATGTATGAAATTTTGTGGCAGAATGTGATGTTTGTCAATGCAACAAGGGAAAAACATTCAAATCTCCTGACACACTACAACCGCTTCTGATTCCACTAACTATTTGGAGGGATATCTCTATGGATTTTATTGTAGGCTTACCTAAATTGAGCAATAAATCAATCATCATGGTGGTAGTTGATAATCTTTCCAAATATGCTCATTTTTGTTCTCTTCAACACCCATTTACAACCTCCATTGTGGCTAAACTTTTCATGGATCAGGTCTTCAAGCTTCATGGCATGCCTCATTCTATTTTCTTTGATCATGACCCCACTTTCACAAGAAATTTTTGGCAAGAACTATTCAAGCTACAAGGCACCCAATTGCATCTCAACACAAATTATCATCCCCAGACTGATGGTCAAATTGAAGTTGTCAACAAGTGTTTGGAAACATATTTGAGGTTTTTTTCATCAGAACGGAAGAATCAGTGGGATCAATGGTTAAAACTAGCTGAATTTTGGTACACAACTTATTACCATACAACTACCCGTATGCCTCCTTTTGAAGCAGTATATGGACACAATCCACCTTCAATTCTCTCATACTTTCTAGGTGTCTCAAAGGTCTAGGCGGTTGAACAAACTCTTATAGTTCGAGAGGCTATTCTTCATACCCTCAAAGAGAATTTGATCATGGACCACCGTCACATGAAGAAACATGAATATCAAGGTCACTATGAATGCCAATTTAAGAAGGAGATCAGGTGTTTCTTCAATTGCAACCTTATAAGAAAAATTCCCTCAAGGATGACCATTGTTAGAAACTGGCGCCCAAATTTTATGGTCCTTATACCATTCTCAAGCATCTGGGACATGTGGCCTATCAGTTATCTTTTCCCATACATTCTAAGCTCCATCATGTTTTTCATGTTTCCTGCTTAAAGAAGGTGATTGGAACTAAGTGCCAAACTCAAACCAACCTTCCCGAGTTGGATGAGAAGGATCCATTTGGCTACAACCACAATAAGTTTTGGACCAGTGTGAACATCGTCTGTGTCAACACACCATCAAGGAAGTGTTATTTCAGTGGAAATATACAACTCCAACATATGCCACTTGGGAACCAACTACTATTCTACAACAATTTCCTCATCTCAAGCCTTGAGCACAAGGTTTTTTTAAGGGGGAGGACATATTAGGGACCTAACCCCTCACGTAGGTAGAATAATATATTTCCATGTAATAAAGGCTAATATTGATAAGACCTAGCAATAAGGAAGAATAAGTCAAATGTAAGAAGACCTAATAGAAGATTCTACTTCTAGAAGGATCTTCCTCTAGATTGTTCTTTTTGAATAGACATATTTAGTATAAATAGGAGTAGAGGGTATGAGAAGTTTTGTCTTGGATATTATTGTAATAGATCTCTGATCTACTGGAGTTTTCCCCCTAGAAGAGGCAAGTGAACATTGCTCTCATTAATCAAAGTGCTATTTCTGGTGTTATTCTAGTATTATTCTGGTATTATTGTGGTGTTGTTCTGGTTATATCATTGTTTATATGCCATTTCTAGCTAATATTTCTGTTCTGCATACTATTTTATATCTGGAATATTACACACATGCTGCCACATATTCAATCTCAACTATACTGAGTGCTACACATGACTGCTTCATGCTGCTCCACGAAACCATACTAGAGCCTAGATTGAAGAAATATGTTTAAGTACTCTTCCTCTCAGGAATACTTTCGGCCCAATATGAACCCAGATATCCATATAATCCAAACTCATGGTATGTCATATACATGAGACCATAATCCAATGTACCCTTAAGGTACGCTATCACATGTTTTGCTGCGACCAAATGAACCTTCCTGGGATGCTCCATATACTGACTTGGGGTGTTTACAAAAAAACACATATTCGGTCTTGTTCTCATAAAGTACATCAACAAACCCACCATTTTCCTGTATAAAGTAAAATCCACAGTCTCTAAAGTCATACCCTACAACAACTTCATATTTGATACCATAGATTTAGCCATTTCCTTGCAATCCAACATCCGAAACCTCTTCAAGATTTCCACTTCATACTTCCCTTGATTCAGAAAGATCTCATCCTATCTCTGCCATACCTAGAGACCCAAAAAGTAATGCATCATCCTGAGATATTTCATCTCAAACTCAAAAACTAGTTTTCTCTTGCATTCTGAGATGAGATTTTCCACACCTGTTAGAAATAGGTCATCCACATACAACAATAGTATCACTAGACCATCATCCACAACCTTAAAGTAAAGGTTAGAATATGAACTTCTCTTTGTAAATCCTAATCTCATCATAAAACTATTGATCCTTCCATACCATGCTCTGGGTGCCTGCTTTAATCCATATAAAGTCTTCTTCAATTTGCACACATGCATCTCCCTTTCATGTACCTCAAACCCTTGTGGATACTCCATATAAAATTCCTCTTTTATTTTACCTTTCAAGAAGGATGTCTTCACATCCATATGATGCATCTTCCATTTCATTACTGCATCCAACAAAAGTATAGTCCTAATCGAGGTATATCTTTCCACGGGAGAAAATGTCCTCATAGTCAATGCCCTCCTTCTGAGAGAATTATCGAGCCATAAATATATCCTTATACTTTTCAATACTGCCATCAACTACATGTTTCATTTTGTAGATCCATTTCGAACTTACTATTGATTTCTCCTTCGGTCTAGGGACCACATCCCATACATCGTTATTTACTATGGATTGATATTCCTCCCCCATGGAATCCTTCCATACCCTCTTTTCTACATCCTCTTCATAACTGGATGATTTTTCATCCATGATATCACACAAGCATGCCACATAGATGGAATCCGGTTTCAAATTATTAATTTATCTAATATATTTTTTTGGGGCACCATATCTTTCTACATCTCTGATGAGCTCCTGTACCCAAGATGGTCTTCCCTTGCAATAAGGCATCAATACTGGCCTTTGATGTTCTACCATATCATTATCCTCATGAATGACTTCCTCTGGTTCAACAGCTTCTGCCTTTGGAACTCTAGTAACTTCATTATCCTCCTCATGAACCTCTTTTTCACAACCTTGTTTTGATTTGATGAAATCTGCACTCTCATCGAAGGTGAAATCTTGGCTAATCTCAAATTTCTGGTGACTACGAATATATATCTTGTATGCATTGGATGTGTCATTGTAACAAAAAAATATGAATTTCTTTCCAGATGGATCCAATTCAGGGATAATTTTAAGGATGAAATTTTATTTCGAAATGTATAAACCTTGGAGAATCTTACCGGTCCTTTATATGTCAACTATAAATGTTTGGAAATATTTTTGTTAAAATATTCAAATTTCTAAGGATTTTTTATAGTTCTTATAAAATTTTGGCGATTTTTAAGGTAAAATAATTTTGTCCTATAGAATTTGGGTGAATAATTTTTAGAATGATGAATCATTTTTTGAGAAAAGCATGGAAAATTATCCCATGGGATAAATTTAGCCCCTAAAATTTTCCTTGATCCAATATTTTCCTCTTTTGCTTGGGGCATGCACAAATAATGGGCATCCAAATATCCTTAGATGGTCAACTTCCGGTTTCTCTTATGAAAACATCTCCTCTGGTGTCTTGTTTTCAATTACTTTGGGGGTACTTCTATTCTGCACGTACACTGCAGTATTTATTTCTTCTACCCACAAATGCATAGGTAGATATTGATCATGGATCATAGCCTTCACTGCTTCCATGATTGTCCAATTCTTCCTTTCTGCTACTCCATTCTACTGATGATTGTACAGAGTAGAAAGATCCTTCTTAATCCCACTTTCCTTGCAATATTATTTGAATTCATCTGAAGTGAATTCTCCTCCATTATCTAATCACAAGGTCTTTATCTTATGCTCTGTCATATTTTCTACCAGTGCCTTAAATTCTTTGAATTTTCCAAACACTTCATTCTTTGCCTTCAACAAATAGATCCAAGTTTTAAGTAAGTAATCATCAATAAAAGAAACATAATACACATACCCTCTTAGTGAATTTGCTGACATCAGTCCACACACATACGAGTGCACGATGTCCAATACTCTTTTGGCTCTGTATCGCTGCTGGGAAAGGAGTGCTTCATGTTATTTCCTTGTGCGCAACCTTTGCACATGCCATCTGGTTTTTCCTATATCTCTGGTAGGCCCATCACCGTATTTCTCACATTCGGTAGGGCCTTGTAATGTAGGTGAGCACATATCCTATTCCATAATTCACTGGGATTCACAGTGTACTGAATTAATGTTGAATCTGATTTCCCTTTCAATTTGTAGAGTCCTCCCTCTTGAACTCGAATCACCGCAACATCATTAAAAGTCTTCCCTCTAGGCCACATAAGAACTTTTCCATCAACAAATGTAACTTTGTAACATTTCTCATCCAATGCTGAAATCGAGAGAAGGTTCTTCTTCAATCTAGGAACATAGAGAATTTCCTTATCTTCATTGTCTTTGTTGAGTCTAACTTGTAGGAGGCTTCTCCTACTCCTTTGATCGGATATTGATAGTCATCTCCCAATTTCACCTTGTGCAATGAATCTTTATGAGTAAGGTTAGCTAAGGAGTCTTTATAACATGTCATGTGCTTGGAAGCACCACTTCCCACTAGCCAAATGCCACTTCCATGAGTGACAGTTCTTGTAAGGGCTGAGATAGGAACATACTCCTCATCACTTGAATCATATTCCTTTGCAACCTTCTTAAGTGGCTCATCATCTTCAGCTGTATGAAAATGATTCCTTTTATGTCGTTTTTTTTCCCTTGGTCCCTGAATGAGGGAAACATTCCTAGCAATGTGTCCCATTTATAGACAACATAAACATCTGATATTTGGGTTATTTATTCAACCCTTCTAAAACTTCTTGGGTGTGGAGGGTTCTTTCTTGCTCTTTCCTTTCCTGGTGTGGGTAGCTAGGGCTTGATCATAATCTGTCATATTCTCTTCTCTTTCTTCCATCCTTGCTACTTCTTGACAGGGATGATTTTAAGGATGGAAATTTATTTTAAAATGTAGAAACCTTGGCGAATCGTAGTAATCCTTCATATGCCAACTATAAATGTTTGGCGATATTTTTGTAAAAATATTCAAATTTCTAAGGATTCTATATAGTTTGTATAAATTTTTGGCGATTTTTAAGGTAAATAATTTTATCCTATAGAATTTGGGCTAATCATTTTTAGAATAACAAATCTGTTTTTTGGAAAAACCATGGAAAATTAGCCCATGAGCAAAATTTAGCCCCTAAAATCATCCCTGCTTCTTGGTTGCAATATTACCATATCCTACTGAACTTGGGTAACTTCCTTCTTGAGCATATCCCTTGAATAAATTCATCCCATGACCTTGGGAGGCCATTCAAGGTGGTCATAACTATTTATTCTCCATTCACTATATCACCAATGACTTCTATCTTCTCCTTGATTTGGTTCACTCTTGAGAAGTAAAAGTGGATGGTTTTTGAATTTTGCACCCTCACATTCTTTAACTAAGTTCTCAAGGTCATTCTTCGGTTGATGTTTTTTCCTTCAAACAATCGGGTTAAGTCATCCATCATTTCTTTTGGAGTGGATAATGAAGATATGTTATGAATAAGATGGTCCTTAATGGAGTCTGCAATAATCATCTTTGCTTTGACCATATCCTTCTTGTGCTTTTCTTTAGAATCATCTCCCTCTCGTTTTGAAACCTCTTCTTTAGTGAGCTTCTCTAGATCATGTTCTTCTAGGAGGAGGCATACTATGTACCTCCAGGATTTGAAGTCGTCATGATGCAGGGTCGCGCCACCCAGGCACGTCCTTGCACATGACCTTCTTCCTTTCGACCCGAAGAACTCAAAGGTTCTTCTATCTCCCTATCAGGAGATATACACCCACAGTAATCTTCCTCCGAGGTCTCCCCTTTTCTTCCGAGAGATCAGCCAAATCTCGCTATCTCGCGAGTTCGTGGCTCTAAACCTCCAAATCTTCCTTGCAAATATCGCGATACCCGAGTTGGCGATACAACTATAGCTCCTTTTCTATATGCGCGCCTTCACCACATGAAATCATGGGCTAGGATTAATGTTAGCGCCTCTCGCCACCTCGCAACCTCGCGGTCTCGCCGGTTAAACCATCGAGTTTTCACCTTCCTAGTCCACGAGTCCCCTAGATGCGAGGGTTCAACACGTGTCCACCCTTTGGCCGTGCGGTCCCACCTTATGCTCTGCCACGCGTTTCCACAATCTCGGCCCTCGACACTTCGCGACTCGGCGTCCACACGAGTCTCGGCTCCTCGACGCTTCGTGACTCGGCGTCCCTTGGTGCCACCTGTACTCCACTCACGCCCCGCTATGGCCCACACTACTCCAGCTGTCAGGATATCGCTGTCTCGCAACCTCGCGATCCCCGTGTCCAAATTCTCAGATTTCCTCTTGCGAGGTCCCGAGACCCAATTTCTTGCTCAGATCCAACGGTTCTCCCGTGCTACGGATCCAACGGCTATCCTCCTCTCGCTACCTCACGACCTCGTGACTTGGAGTACCCAAATGTTGGACTCTCAACCTGCGAGCTCCCGAGCTTGTGAGATCCGTTGATCTCTCGCCACCTGTCCTCTTCAGATGGACGACTGCGATCTCCTCGCTCCTTCGTCACCTCGCGACTTGGAGTACCCAATACTTGGGTTTTCAACCTACGAACTCCCGAGTTCGCGAGATCACCGATCTCTGCCACCTGTCCATGCAGATGGACGACTCACAGCCTCTCGCCACTTTGCTGCCTTGTAACCTCGCGTCTCGCGGCTTTTTTTTTAACCCCAAGCACTTGGGCGTTCACCTTGCGAGTTCCGAGTTAGCGAGATGTCTCGATTCTTGACACCTATCCCTTCATATGGACGGCTACAAATCCATCGCTACTTCGCCACTCGTGAAGTCGAATGACTTCCTTTTCGCTCCTCCAATGCCCGAGTCTACGAGATGAGAATCTCTTGACACGCGTCCTCCACAACGAATGGCTCTGATCTTCTCGCGTCTCGTGATCTCGCTGCTCTGGCTACACAACCTTTGGGGCTTCAACTCCCGAGTCCCCGATACACGATACCCCATGTAGATCCTACGGCTCCTGTGACTCAGAATCAACGACTCTGCCTCCCCTGAGCTTCAAAACCTTTAGAATCTTCTCATCGTAACCTCCTTGCACCTATGCAAGATCTAACAATCCCCAGAACCTCGCGAAATCTCTTGAGAAGATTTCGACCGCCCGTTCTTCCTTATGTAATCCCCGAGATGAAAATAGGGTATCTCTCCATGAGATTCCTTCGCTACTTCGCCAACCTGTGACGTTCCTCCTCAACTTCAAGTCGCACTTGGTTATGCTGATCTTCAACGACTCAGAGGCCTATCCCTCCAGAGCTTTTACCGAATTTCTCCAACCTCAATGAGGTTCCTTGCACACACTCCTTACGGCAAGCCTGCGAACACTTCAACTGTCCGAGCTTCCTTTGACTCTGTGTATTCCCTAGCAACAGTCCTTCAATACTTCTACCCAGTTTCACGACTGAGACTCTCTCTAGCCTGCGCACTCATTTGCACGGCCTTAACAACCCAATTTCACCTCTGAGAGCTTCGAGAACAAGAGTTTAACTCCCGAGCCTTCTGTCAACGCACTCCTTGCGGATGAATCAACTGCACTCCTTGTAGGAATCCTTGCTCAAAGAGAAACAATTGTAACTCACCTCACTTCCTCTCAGATTTCAGTCTTAACACATGAAATCATACACACAACATGATAACAAATGCATAACAGGAAGTAATTCATAAGGAGAGCGTTCAACACACATACACAGAGAATAGCACAACAACCATGGATCTGAATCAACTTCTTCTATTAATTCCAGATCTGTACATGGGGGTTCTTCTACAAATCTCTGCTATTCTCCTATGCTCTAGACTCTTCTTCCTCTGCCTGAACTAACTGTTACAATGATACAAATGACGGTGTCTATATCCGGTTTCCCTCCTGCGCACTAAAACTGTCTAATCTAAAAATTCAATTCTATCTACCTGCAACTACTACTATAAATGCCTCTGTCTATTTCAGATGAGAGCATATGGCTCGAGGTCTAAGTACATTTTTTTCCAAGGTGCTTAAATTAAATGATCTCATTTAAGTTAGGCGCGTCAACTTCAAGAGAGAATTTTAAAATTCAAAACTTGCGTTGGACGTCTTCCAGCTGGCTTTTTGCTTCCACGTTGGTTTTGCTTGTCGTGAGGGATGCTCCTGCATCATACTCCCTCGCTTGAAAATTTGCATGGGCTCCTGTCCATGAGCTCCTACACGGTATGTCCATGCTTTAGAATTTCTGCTTCAGTCTCCCAGCTGGCATCTTCAACTGGGTGTCCCTTCTATTTAACTAAATACTCAAAATATTCTTTCCTCCTGGTTTTCTTACCCACTCTTGTATTCAGTTTCTGGTCCATCTGTGGCTGCTCTGCAATTGGCATCTGCTTCTGCCACTGAACTTCTGGCTGTTCATCACTTTCGGCTCCTGCTTCATCAGCTTTATATGGATATAAATCTGAAACATTAAATATCGGAGATATTCCAATGCCCTCTGGTAACTCAAGTTCATAAGCATTCTGTCCCATCTTCTTCAAGACCTTGCATGGCCCAATTTTCTTCATTTTTAATTTGTTGTATGTTCCCCTTGGGAATCTTTCTTTCCTCAAATGTGCCAGAACCAGATCACCAACCTCAAACTGAAGTTGCCTTCGATGCTGATCTGCTCTACGCTTATACTCCTGGCTTGACTTTAATAGTCGCTCCTTCACCTGGCTGTGAAGTTCCTTCATCGCTCCAGTGAATTCTCCTGCACTAGCACTTCTAGTATCAGTCTGTTCTGAATCCCTCAATTCAGAGACTCCTCTTGGATGCATTCCATATACAATCTGAAATGGACCTTTTCCTCTGCTCCTATTCGCTGAATCATTATAAGCAAACTCGGCTTGCGGTAGTATGCTATCCCAACTGCTATGGTGCTCTATCACCAAGCTCCTCAACAAGTCTCCCAGACTTCTGTTGACTACTTCTGTTTGCCCATCCATCTAAGGATGATAAGCAGAACTAAACATCAAATTAGTCCCCAGCTTCTTCCACAATGTTCTCCAGAAATGCCCTATGAATTTTGTGTCCCTGTCCGAAACTATGCTTTTCGGTAATCCATGAAGTTGAACAATCTCTTTGAAAAACAAGTTTGCGATGTGAGTCGTATCGCTGGTCTTCTGGCATGGAATAAAATGTGCCATTTTAGAAAACCTATCAACTACCACAAAGATTGAATCAACACCTCTTTGTGTCCTCGACAATCCCAATATAAAATCCATGCTAATTTCATCCCACAGCCTCTCAGGTATGGGTAATGGCTGATAAAATCCTGTATTCTGCTTTATTCCTTTTGAATGCTGGAAAATCCTGCACCTGTCAACAAATTTCTTGACTTCTGACCGCATCCCTGGCCAAAAGTATGATTCATTCAGTTTTGCAAATGTCTTATCATGGCCAAAGTGTCCTGCCAATCCTCCACTGTGCTTCTCTTTCACCAAGTTCTCCCTCATGGATCAATTTGGAATACACAGTTGATTTCTTTTGAACAACAATCCATCCTGGATCATATACTCTATCCACTGGCTTCTGTCTCTGAGAATTGGATTCTCAGCTGCTTCATAAGCTTCCTTAAAATCTGGGTCATCTGCATACATGTCTTTAAGATCATCAAAGCCTAACATCTTGACTTTGAATTCCTGTAACAACAAACACTTCCTGCTCAAAGCATCAACAACTTTGTTAGCAGTACCAGAAATATGATTTATCACAAAAGTGAAATTTTGCATGTATTCTACCCATTTAACATGTCTTTGATTCAACTTTTCTTGCTGAGTTACATACTGCAATGCATGGTTATCACTATATAAAACAAATTCCTTTGGAATCAAATAGTGCCTCCATTTTTTTAATGCTTGTATGATGGCATAGAACTCTTTATCATATGTGGAATATTTTTCTTTTGCCTCATTCAGCTTCTCGCTGAAATATGCAATCGACCTATATTCCTGACTTAAGACCGCTCCTATGGCAAACCTGCTTGCATCACATTTCAACTGAAATGTCTTCTGAAAATATGGCAATACCAAAATTGGTTTCTCTGTAATCTTTCGTTTCAACAAATTGAAAATCTTCTCAACCTCTTCCGTCCAGTGAAAAGATTTATGTCTTTTCTTCATTGTATCCATCATTGCTGCACTAATTCCACTGAAATTTCTGATGAATTTTTGGTAGAAACTATCCAGTCCGTGAAAGCTCCTCACCTCAAATACATTCCTCAGTGATGGACAATTCTTGATTACCTCCACCTTATCTGGATTCATCCTCAACTCATTTGCAGATATAACAAACCCCAAATAAATGAGTTCTGTCTTCATGAATGAGGACTTCTTCATATTTATCAACAACTTCTCTTGCTGTAATCTCTTCATCACAATAGCCAAATGATTTAAATGTTCAGCCTTTGTCTTGCTGAAAACCAATATGTCATCCAGATACACGATGGCAAATTTCTCGATGAAATCCTTCAAGACTTCATTCATCAACCTCATAAAGGTACTTGGTGCATTCGTCAAGCCAAACGACATGACAAGCCATTCATACAAACCTTCGTTTGTCTTGAATGCTGTTTTCCATTCGTCACCTTCTCTCATATGAATCTGATGATATCCACTCTTTAAATCTATCTTTGAATTTCTTTTTGCCCCACTTAAGCAGTCCATCATATCATCCATCCTTGACAATGGAAATCTATACCTGATAGTTATCTTGTTGATGGCTCTTGAATCAGTGCACATCCTCCAGCCTCCGTCTTTCTTCGGACTGAGTACTGTTGGAACAACACACAGACTCAAGCTTTCCCTGACCAAACCTTTGTCCAACAACTCCTGGACCTGTCTTTTAACTTCTTCATTCTCCTGCGGCGTCAATCTGTACGCGGATTTGTTTGGTAAACTAGCTCCTGGTATGAGATCAATATGATGACTCACACTCCTCATCAGTGGCAATGAACGAGGTAATTTGTCCACCACAATATCAGCGAACTCTTCCAGCAGGTCCTGAACTTCCTCTGGCAAATCGTCCACTCTTGTGCTAGTCAGAACAATCCTTGGCTTTCTGACCACAAAGAATTGTGGATCCTCCTTCTTCTTAACTTCTGTAAGAAGTTCCTTCCCACTCATGAGAAGTACTCTGCTGCTCACTTCCGGCTTCACTTCTTTATCTTCAATCGGACACAACATGTGAGTCCTCCCATTCTTCTTCAGGGTATATGTATTCATCCTCCCATCATGAACTACATTTCTATCATATTGCCATGGTCTACCCAACAATAAATGACAGACATCCATAGGAATAACATCACATAAAATTTTATCATTATATCCTCCTATCTTGATGTCAACTAAGCACTGTTTAGTGACATTTACCTGATGTCCCTTCTGTAGCCATGAAACTTTGTATGGACTTGGATGATCAGTTGTCTCCAGCTCCAGTTTTTCTACCATCTCGGTTGAAACGAGATTATCGGTGCTTCCACTATCCACGATGACTTTGCACACTCTATCCTTGGTCTTGCAAGCAGTCCTAAAAAGACTGTTCCTCTACACTGAGTTATCCATCCCTTTCTCTGGTGTCAAAAGGACTTTACGCATCACTAGCGATCTTCCACCTTCAGCGTACTCTGCCTCAACATCTCGCCTCTGTGCCTTGGCGATGTGAGTCTCTCCAGTTTCTTTCTTTTTCTCTGGACATTCAAATGATTTGTGTCCGTTCTTTCCACATGTGAAGCATGTGATTACTCCACCTCTTCCTCTTCCTCTACCTCTGGTACGAGGAAACCTAACATTATCAACATATCCTCCTCTTTGCTCAGTATGCTGTTCTCTTTGCTCAGCATATGGCCTTCTCTGTGAGGTTCCATCTCTTTATGTCTGAGTCTGAGGTTTCTTCCAGTCATCTTTGGGCTTCTAGTATTTGTCTTGGGCAACCGATTTGCCTTTGGGATGACTCCTGCCTCTTCCCCTCTGACTTTGTTTGCGGCTCAACTTCTCCTCATATTTCAGATCCAATTGGTAAGCATCCTCCACTGTTCGGATCGTTGCCAAATTTAGTTCATCCTGAATTTCATACCTCAGGCCATTTAGATACCTGGCCACCTTTTCGTCATTGCTTTCATGATGACCTGCTCTGATATTTAACCTGTAAAATTCCTCAGTATACTCTTTCAATGTCATCAACTTCTGTCTCAGGTTTTTCATCCTCCTAAACAGAGAAATTTGATAATCCCTGGGAATGAATTTTGCCTTCATCTTTGCAATCATCCTATCCCAGCTCTTAATCTTCTGCTTGCCTTGGCAACGCCTGTCAGCTTGCAGTTCATCCCACCACAATGCTGCATGTCCTTTTAATCTTGTGACGGCATGTCTGACCTTCTTGTCATCTTCGATATCTTCATAATCGAAGTAAGTGTCAAGAGATCTAATCCAATCTAGCAGCTCTTCTGCATCCAGATTCCCTTCATAAGCTGGAATGTCCACCTTTGTTTTCAAACTCATCCGAGCGATAGCCTTAATTAGACGCTCATTGGCTACATCTTCTGCTGGGATTTCTTCTCCTCCGCGTCCAACATCCTCTTCACCTTCAAATTCACTGGTGTCTTCTACATCAGCTTTTTGTCTTCGTGATGTCTCCATGTCCTCCATTCTGGAAAAAAGATTTCAAATCTCTCTCTCCATGTCTGGATTCTGTACTTGCCTACCCCTTTCTCTGGATATTTCTCTTCCTCTGGACAATTCCCTTTCCTCCTCTGGATTGGGTGATTGTCTACCTCTCCTCCTTGGCGGCAAGGTGTATTCTCCCTTTCCTCTGCTACATAAAGCAAAGAAACTTCTCTATGCTCTGATACCACTTGACGTGTGTATCAGAGTGCTTTCCTTCTTTGTCTCTTCCCGCCTGAAATATAGAGACAAGAATATAAGCTCTGATACCACTTGACACAGGGTCAAGCCACCCAGGCACGTCCTTTCACAGGACCTTCTTCCTTTCGGCCCGAAGAACTCGAAGGTTCTTCTATCTCCCTATCAGGAGATATGCACCCACAGTAATCTATCTCTGAGGTCTCCCCTTTTCATCCGGGAGATCAGCCAAATCTCGCTGTCTCGCGAGTTCGTGGCTCTAAACCTCCAAATATTCCTTGCAAATCTCGCGATACCCGAGTTGGTGATACGGGTATAGCTCCTTTTCTATATGCGCGCCTTCACCACATGAAATCGTGGGCTAGGCTTAATGTTAGCGCCTCTCGCCACCTCGCAACCTCGCGGTCTCCCCGGTTAAACCGTCGAGTTTTCACCTTCCTAGTCCACGAGTCCCCTAGATGCGAGGGTTCAACACGTGTCCACCCTTTGGCCGCGCGGTCCTACCTTATTCTCTGCCACGCGTTTCCACAATGTCGGCCCTCGGCACTTCGCGACTCGGCGTCCACACGAGTCTCGGCTCCTCGGAGATTCGTGACTCATCGTCCCTTGGTGCCACCTGTACTCCACTCATGCCCCGCTATGGACCACACTACTCCAGCTGTCGGGATATCGCTGTCTCGCAACCTCGCGATCCCCGTGTCCAAATTCTCAGACTTCCTCTTGTGAGGTCCCAAGACCCAATTTCTTGCTCAGATCCAACGGTTCTCCCGTGCTACAGATCCAACGGCTATCCTCCTCTCGCTACCTCGTGACCTCGCGACTTGGAGTACCCAAATTTTGGACTCTCAACCTGCGAGCTCCTGAGCTTGTGAGATCCGTTGATCTCTCGCCACCTGTCCTCTTTATATGGACGACTGCGATCTCCTCGCTCCTTCGTCACCTCGCGACTTGGAGTACCCAATACTTGGGTTTTCAACCTGCGAACTCCCGAGTTCGCGAGATCACCGATCTCTGCCACCTGTCCACGCAGATGGACGACTCACAACCTCTCGCCACTTTGCTGCCTCGTAACCTCGTGTCTCACGGATTTTGTTTTAACCCCAAGCACTTGGGCGTTCACCCTACGAGTTTCGAGTTAGCGAGATGTCTCGATTCTTGACACCTGTCCCTTCAGATGGATGGCTACAAATCCCTCGCTACTTCGCCACTCGTGAAGTCGAATGACTTCCTTTTCGCTCCTCCAATGCCCGAGTCTGTGAGATGAGAATCTCTTGACACGTGTCCTCCACAATGAACGGCTCTGGTCTTCTCGCGTCTCGCGATCTCGCTGCTCTGGCTACACAACCTTTGGGGCTTCAACTCCCAAGTCCCCGATACACGATACCCCGTGTAGATCCTATGGATCCTGTGACTCAAAATCAACGGCTCTGCCTCCTCTGAGCTTCAAAACCTTCAGAATCTTCTCGCCGTAACCTCCTTGCACCTCTGTAAGATCTAACGATCCCCAGAACCTCGCAAAATCTCTTGAGAAGATTTCGACTGCCTGTTCTTCCTTATGTAATCCCCGAGATGAAAATAGGGTATCTCTCCATGAGATTCCTTCGCTACTTTGCCAACCTACGACGTTCCTCCTCGACTTCAAGTCGCACTTGGTTACGCTGATCTTCAGCGACTCAGAGGCCTATCCGTCCTGAGCTTTTACCGAATTTCTCCAACCTCAACGAGGTTCCTTGCACACACTCCTTGCAGCAAGCCTGCAAACACTTCAACTGTTCGAGCTTCCTTTGACTCTGCGTATGCCCTAGCAGCAGTCCTTCAATACTTCTACCCAGTTTCACGACTGAGACTCTCTCTAGCCTATGCACTCCTTTTCACGGCATTAACAACCCAATTTCACCTCTGAGAGCTTCGAGAACAAGAGTTTAACTCCCGAGCCTTTTGTCAACGCACTCCTTGCGGACGACTCAACTGCACTCCTTGCAGGAATCCTTGCTCAAAGAGAAACAATTGTAACTCACCTCACTTCCTCTCAGATTTAAGTCTTAACACATGAAATCATACACACAACATGATAACAAATGCATAACAGGAAGTAATTCATAAGCAAAGCGTTCAACACACATACACAGAGAATAGCACAACAACCATGAATCTGAATCAACTTCTTCTATTAATTCCATATCTGTACATGGGGGTTCTTCTACAACTCTCTACTATTATCCTATGCTCTAGAATCTTCTTCCTCTTCCTGAACTAACTGTTACAATGATACAAATGAGGGTGTCTATATCCGGTTTCCCTCCTGCGCTCTAAAACTGTCTAATCTAAAAATTCAATTCTATCTACCTGCAACTACTACTATAAATGCCTTTGTTTATTTCAGACGAGAGCGTATGGCTCGAAGTCTGAGTACATTTTTTTCCAAGGCGCTTAAATTAAATGATCTCATTTAAGTTAGGCGCGTCAACTTCAAGAGAGAATTTTAAAATTCAAAACTTGCGCTAGACGTCTTCCAGCTGGCTTTCTGCTTCCACGTTGGTTTTGCTTGTCATGAGGGATGCTCCTGCATCACGTCAGCTCCCTCCAACTTCTCATCAATCTTGGTTCCGGTAGTCATCCTGCCCCAAAATCACTAATTATAGATTCTGAAGATCCGATCTAGGGAAAATATGCACTCCACTAGGGCACACTTTCTGGTGGTTTTGTCTTGTCTGAAAACCACCCCTATCAAGAAAAACAATTCCTTTTTTCTTCTAGATCTATGAACTGTCTTCTATTCAGGCATGCTCTGATACCATGTTATAATTTTAGAAGTTACAATTATCTTCTTAACATTCATTAACAATTGCATGTAATAGGATCACTAAAAGATAAACAATCACAAAACACAAGATATATCATGGGAAACCCTCATGGGGAAGAAAACCCAACAACCAATTATTCAATATATATTCCTTCAACTGGTGCAATGCCATGTTATATCTCTCCACAAATACACCAAGACCAAGATACCAAAGAGAAAGAAACCAAGACCTCCCGCGCTAAACATCCTTTGCTATGGTCCAAATACACAAGAGAAGGCGAGTTGTGTGTGTATACAAATGAGAGGAACTCAACCTCTATTTATACACATAACTTGACTCCCAAAAAGACACAACCCTAAGAGGGGCCATTTTGAATTTTACAATAAGGATAACAATAAAATAATAATTTATTTTGAGCTGATTTATACAATAAGATTACAATAACCTTCTCAAGGTTTGACCAATACAAATACAAAAGAAAATCTTCTATAGTTACATCAAAATATCAACAAATGAGAATATGAACGTAGAAATGGTTAAGGAAAGGAGAGTAAATAATGAAAAGAGTGAAAAATGGAAGTGTGGAATATAGAGTATGGAGAGTAGAGTGGAAGAGGGAAAAATAACTAAGTATGAGAAGAGAAGGGAAGCAAAGGGATAAGAGAGGAAGTTGTAAAAATGACTAAGTATCGAGATGGAGGGTGGAAGGAAGGGGAAATGTAAGATGAAAAAAGACTAAGTGTTGCACATGGAAGAATATGGGAGGGGAAGAGGGGCAGAACACTTAGAAAAGTTTTCTCATCAATTCTTCAAAGTTCTTCTTGCAATCTCTTTGTTGGGTGGTTGGGAAAAACCATGAGTATATCGAGCATACATACTCAGATTTTTATTTCGTAAAATGTGTGACAAAGATGAGACTGAGGCTACACCATGAGTTGATGATAATTCAAAATTTCCTTCTTTTGATATCGATATTTTTTTATTATTCCAAAGAGAAAAAAATCGAGGTGACCAAATTTTTGATCAACATGTTTCTAGCTTCCTTTATGGATTATGGGATTGATATACCAATTCCAGAAATCACTTTTCACATAGCCTCCAATTTTCCTTCAAAAACCCTAATAGTATGAAGGATGTCTTGTTGTTCCTCCTTTTTAATTTCCAGGGATTGGGCAATTAATTTTTTGACCAACTTGTAGGTTTCAGTTATTTTAAAGAACTTGGTTTCATGGGTTTGGGAATATGTCAAGTCTTTAACCCACCCTTTAATTTCCCCCAGGGCTTAAGTATCTATGAGGCTCTGTATTTTACCCCTAACAACATTCTCCATCTCTTCAATTTATTTTTTGGACACTATATCTATCATTTCTCATTATAACATATCTCAATCTCCTAGGCTTATATTTATGCTTTGGAGGTATGTTTTGGGTTCCCTAAGGTCAAGTCCTTTCCTAAATTGACCATGCATTTCCTTTTTTCCCTACCCCCATCCCTGCATGCACCAGGATTCATCCCAGAAGAGGAAACATCCTTCAAGAAAAGGAAATTGGTTCATTGAATAAAAGGATCCCCATCCCAATACAACAAACCATCATGTTGAGATCCTCTCCTATCCTCCTCTCTAGATTGTCATCACAAAATCTATCCTTTTTACTCCACCTCCTTGCGGTGCACCTTCTGATCATATCCCCGGTGGTATTCGTGTTGTACTTGTTCCATAAATTACCACAAAAATGCATCATATCAACAATTGGTGGGGAGGACTTTGTAAGTTCCTCCCCGCTATCACTTTCCACCTTGTGGTGAACTTCATTAATTGATTCATCCTCAAATTGTACAGAGCATTCATTGCATGGTGAAGTGGAAGCTTGGAAACATGCATGCATGGTTTTAGCCCCACTTGTTAACACCCCACCTAGGTAAGGAAGGTTTTTATTGTTACAAACATTTTAAAATTGAGATTTATAGTGGGAATGATCCATATTATTTTGGGCACGAAATGAGAGCGGAGATATAATAAAGAAATATACCGAGATATTGCAAGATATCAAATAATATAACAAAGATATATCATACGTATATAACAAGAGGCACACATATACAATAATACACAATTTCTATTAATGAGTGAAATGTACAAAATTGTAAAATTACAGAGTGAAAGACTCGCTAGAATGGTGACAACTTATCTCTGAGAAGTGATGTGATGGCTACGCTCATTCGAAAGAATATGATTGTTACAATGAGGCTCCAAAGGAATTTTTAACATAAATAAAATCTAGAACCCTAACCCCGAAAGATGAAAATCCAACAATTTTGTGGACCCCATTTTGGGTAGTTTGGTGTATCAACTTCCTGGGAGGTGCGGGCGGGTGGTAACTTTGGAATACGATCTCCATTTAGTGCACACGATAGCTTTTTGGAAAGGTATCGACGATGAGATTCATTTTCGGGGCTCAATTAAATCCTCTGACTATCATTGACGTGCCTGATCGTGAAAAAGAGTCGTTGAGGCCCTCAAAATTCCCCCAAAAGTTTAAGAACCGAAAACTGCTAAAAATAGTAAGTTTCCAACAAATTATTTTGAGCCAATTGGAATAGGTGGGTGGCTATCGATATCCACTTGGATCAATCCTTCCTCTTTAGGAAATAATGGTCTCCATTGTGTTGAGTTCCCGGGGGAGAGGGGACAACGTTTGTTGAATCTGAACCTTGGTGAGCTACTTTCCTTTCTGGAGAAGTTACGCTTCTTAACTTGTTGAAGACTATCAAGAACCTATTGCTAGAGAGGTTGAATTTGTTCAAACAACCTGTTGTATATTGTCTTGACTGGAAAATGTGTAGGTACCATTGTAGGTGAAGAAACAATATCTTCTTTCTCTTCTACAATCTACTTATGTTGGATAGAAAGGTCTTGGTCCAAGGCTGCAGTGGTTGCAATGTCCTTCTGTTCACCTTTTGAACAGATTGTGAAGAGGCTGAATTTTGAAGTATGAGATATTACCTTGAGGCACTATTTTGGTGGGATAGTAGTCAAAACTACCTCTGGTATCTTGTAGAGATGACCCCCCAGAGTAACAATGACACTACGGGGTCAAGACTCATAGATAACATGGTACTTCCACATATATGGCTGGCCCAAAAGAAAATCACAGAAATCTAGTGGGGAAAAATCACATAATACATCATCCTTGAAGGGATGGATTCCATATGAAAATTAACACTGCTGGATGACACGAAGATCTCATCCTTGGTGAAGCCACCCGATGTTGTATGGATGTGGGTGTGGTTTTGTCGACAATCCCAACTGTTTGATGACCTCTGTTGAGATTAGGTTCTTTTAGCTTTTAATATCAACAATAAAATGCAATGGGGTCCCCTTCACCCACATCTGTGAATGGAAAAGACGCTCCCCCTCTTTAGGATCTACTGGTTCTTTTGGTTGAATTGTTGTGGTCACGACAATAACAATGGGGTTTGTGTTAATGATCTCTCTTTTCTCATTATTTTCTTTGATCTCGACCACCAATGATTGGTTTGAGAGACATTCATTGGTGTTGTGCCAGGGGATTTTGTGGAAATCACACCACTTTCCAGTGTCTTTCTTCGTCTTTCCACGACCCGTCTTTTCTTGTGGCTTGGATTGGTTTTCGGGAGGCTGTTTGTTAGGGCCATCTTTATCATACTTTGGTTATTGCAGATTTGCAGACCCGAACTCCCATTTGTTCTGGTGCCTAAATTTCTGCTCGATTTTGACAACATATCGACAGACAACTCAGATGTATAGGAAAACCATTTTGGTTTATGTGTACCTATGTAGAGCCTTGCGGTATTTCAGAAACAAATGCCACACCGATTCTTTGATACTCATCTTAGTGTGCAAGGTATGGGAAATATTTGTGAACTCTGGCACTATTCGGCCCCTCTCTTGCTGCAGTGTGTTCTATCTCATGTACTAGTCGTCACAGTTACCAATAGGGTAATATTTTTCCTTGACCGCATCCACAAAAAATTCCCAAGTGGGATCGACCCCATGTTGATTAAGGTTGGTTGTCATTGATGTCAACCCTTGAAGAAAGCCCCGTAGCACAAAGGCTTCGGTAATGGACCCAATATTGTTTGATGTAAATATGACTCATTATTTTTTTTTCATGGTTGATAAAAAGTAAATATGGATGAACTCCAAAGTGGTTCCCTTATGGTGAAATCCCTCATGGGAAGACACTTTGTGGAGTAAGAGAACCCATGCTTAATTGTGGA
>ML805494.1:284299-301744 GCA_009831015.1 Picea engelmannii
AGGTTGGTGCATGGTTGATGCACTTGTTTATGGTACAGGTTGACTACAACTTGTTTGGCATAGGTTGGTGCATGGTTGATGCACTTGTTTATGGTACAGGTTGATTACATGTTGAGGTATAGGTTGATGCATGGTTGATGCATGGTTCAGGTTATTGGTACATGTTGTTTGGTGGAGGTTGATTGGTACATGTTTACAACAATATATCTCACAATGATAATGTGATCGTGGTTCCATCATTCTACTTCTACGTCAGGGCGGTTGGACGGGGCAAGGACAGGTGGTTGTAGCCACCTTTAGGTTGTAGCCGGAGAACATAGGGGTTTGTAGCCTCCTTCTAGTTGTATCCAGAGAATTGGGGAGTTGGATCTTCCCTCAGGTTGTAGCCTGATAAATAAGGGGGTTGGAGCCTCCTTCAAGTTGTAGCTAGAAAACAAAGGAAGTTGGTGCTTCCAACGAATGTAATTCTTCAAGACATATAAGAAAAAACATTCTGTGGTTTTCTCCTGCTTTGGGTTTCCACGTAAAACACTGGTTTATTGTGTATGTGTATGATTGTTCATTTGTTCATTTCTTATTTACTCTGCAATTATTGGATGATAATGCTACATTGATATAACACTTGGATTATATGGTTAAAAAGGATTAAATTTCTCTATTACTAATTCACCCCCCCTCTTAGCAATCCAACAAAGAACATTGTGATTTAATGGACTGTAACAATAAGATATATGTTGGGTTTTAAATCTCTTTAAGACTTTCAGAATGGATAATCCAGTAAAGTTAAAACTCATATGCGCACAAAGTGGAATAAGATTTATAAAAAAATATCTTTATGTGTCATGAACAAGTTTGGATGACAATAGACACTAATCAATTTTTATTTTATTTTAGTGAAATTTGGGGTACATTACATGGAAGGAAACCATGGAACCCAAATACCTTTTAGTGGTTGGATGCCTCTTCATCAAGTTTTACTGATATTTTTCAAACTGTAAGGGAGTAATACGAAGGTTTTAATAGAAATACTAGTTTTCAATTCATTAAAAGAATGCAATAATAAAAGAAGTTGAAGGTGTAACTTATCTTGGATCCAGATTGAATATCAAATTATCTTTGTGTTCCCTCATGAATTAGTTGATCCATGATTCAGGAGGAGGAGTGGGTTTGTAATGATCTGATGGATTCCCTCACAAGAAATAGGGACCCATCATCAAAATTTTATCCATGCGTAAATTTTCACTTGTGATTTAAAGAGAGAAACTAGACATTAATAAAGTTTTGTTGCTTTCGTCAATCCTATATATATTCTCTAGAAAAAAAAAATTGAATATGAAAGACATAGAACAATTATAAACAAAAGGTACATAATGTAATCAAAGAGAAGAAACCTTTAAACAAATAATTTAACAGACAGGTAGGGACAACAAGCTTATTCTTACAGAGGCTAAAATGATACAAGATCATCATCGAAATAATATTTATTATAGAATAATCATCAAAAGAATTACTGAGAAGTAATTACCAAACCCTTTACAGGGGACCAAATGACGGAAGGAATTTTATTGAGAAAAAGGTTGAGAAACAAATACAGAGTTAACAAATAAAAACAGAGTTACCATTAGTTCCCATAATACACAGATGAAATTGCGACGAAGATAATAATTGTAGTAAGAAATTTTAAATCGAGAAGTATTTACAGAGACACAAAGGATGCGATCTAGCTACATTTAATTATGGTAAGAACCTAATTAGTTTGTTAAAGTTTATTAATGAAAGAACATGCTCAAACCCCTGAAAAACCAGTTCATCATGCATTTAACATGAAGATGTTGTGAATGAATGTAGGAAATGTACAATAAGTAATAATGAGAAGACCCTTTACTACAATACATTCGAATTTAAGTTCCTTTTCCAAGAAAAAGTCTATGCAAGAAATTCCTAAATTATTCAGATGGAAATTTAATTATAGCAGACAAAATAGCAAGTGAAGATCATTGTCGAGATAGCTGTAATTCTTTAACAGAGATACATCATCAATAAATACAGATAAAATTCAAAATACAAAGTACCCAAGGAAGACATTGCAGAGACAATATTAAACCCTTGACGGAGACAAAGTTACGATTTTTACTCAGATAGGTTATGGATTTAAGAGGTTAAATACCCATTGAATACCTACAGAGAAACATTGATTACTTTTCAAGTGAAACAAGATTTTCAACCTTTCTATACAAATATACATAGTTTGAATATGAATTAACCACACAAGAAATTAAAATGTCAAGATTGTAACGAATTTTATAAATGCAACAAGCTTCGAGGGTTACATCCAAGTCCTCGAATAGCAAGAATAACACCATAAATATATTTATATAATGACTTTCATCCAAGGTCTGCATATTTGCGAAGTCTCATTTATGACGATTATGTTGAGCAGACAAGGACTCGTAGGGTGTAACGATCCCTGTTTAAACTTAAAACAAAAAATGATTAAAAACTTAAAGGGTTCTTTATTGTGAATGTTTCACATGGAATTATGACCACAGGTTTTTGACTAGAGAGAAACCAGAAGGGAACAAACATGAGGAATTATAGTTTAACACAAGAGAAACACAATAACCCTATCTCTTCGAACTCAAACCCGATTTAATGAAAACTTAAAGGAATAAATAGTACATATAAGAGAAACTTGTTATTACAGTGGGAGTTATATCCCTGGAAGAAAACCTGGTAATAAACACCTATAAAATCACATAATAGGATGTGGTTTCAACCTTAAACCAAAATAAAAAAATATAGCACAAGAAAGGTGACTTAAAAACCCATAGAGAACACATTGCACTAGATAATTCCTCATTACAAATTACAGAGCATGCAGATCACTTACCAGTTCTTGTGGAGAACCCCACCAACACGTTGTTTCCTCCTTTATCAGGGTCGAACAACACCAGAGTAGCCAATCAAAAGGAGTAGCACAGTGAATAGGCAAAGTGAAAATGATACCAAAGGGTCAACTACGAGGAGCGTAATGGAACCTCGAGTCTCTCGTTCGTGGGTAAGAGCGGATGGTATGCCCCCCCACACCTCTGCCATGTGATTTTGACTAAAGTGGAGAAATCACATTGGGCAGTTTCCTGTAGTGTCAGGTCACAAGGTACTGGGTAGGTAGTACTCTATTAATGGACCTTCCATAACTTAAATACTGACATGCCTTAACTACCGAGGCTCAGGTGTGACTTGGATTCCACCTCACTATGAATTCAAGAACCACTTTATTATTATTTTGTATGTGTATAATCCTAGTTTGGTGGACAGAGTTAGCATATACGTAGGGATTTAACTTTTTTGCTAATGGTTGCATCGTATGTATTTTGTTATAGTTGTTGGATCATGTTGTCATTGATGCCAAAGGTTTAATTAATTGATGTCAAGTGATTGATTGATGCTAAAGGATTGATTGATTGATTGATGTCTTGTCATAGCATACTAAAGTAATATGTATTGTCCTTGTTGAGAATGGATTGATTTCAAGTGGAATCATAGGCATATGATGATACATAGATGAATATGGATCAATAAGTTGTCATTGATACATGATGCAAAGATGAAGATGGATCGATGTGGTTTCTTTGATATATGATGCATAGTTGGTTTGATGTAAAGATGACTCATTATTTTCTTATCATGGTTGATAAGGTGCACAAATGGATGAACTCCAAAGTGGTCCCCTTATGGTGAAAGCCCTCATGGGAAGACGCTTTGCAATTGATTTATCCTTGAAGTATGGTTGGAGAACCCATGCTTGAATGTGGAATAATGAGATGAAGATCAATGAATTTATCAGTGGAACTATCCTATATGGATAGTTCTTGTCATGCCATTTCCGGTGGTATGTGGAATGTCACATAACTCCTCATGGTTTGAGAGTTTTGGCCTTACAAAGTTGAAGGACCCTCATATGTAGGCTTGAAGCCCTAAGAGGTCAAAGAAGTCAAAGTGCTTGAAAATAAGAAATTATTATTTAAATGGTAAATAAAAGTGACAAAGTTGAGGATGAATATTTAAATGATATTTTAATGGATAACTTTCTAATTATGAAAAGTGGTTAACCCTAAAAATGAGGAAAATAGGTTAAGTGACCTAGAAATGGGTTATGTGACCTAGAAATAGGTTAAGTGACCTAGAAGTGGGTTAAGTGACCTAGAAGATGATTTTAAGGAAGCTACTTGGAGAGTATAAATAAGAGGCAAGGGTCTCTTGTGAAGTGTATCTCTTGTATATATTTTGTGTATCTCTTGAGCATGATTGAAGATATATTCTGAGAGAGAGGATATATGGAGGATCTCATGGATGCATCAAAGTTTTGGCAAGTCTGAGATCATGACGAAAAAAGTCTCGAAAGTTAGAAACCCTAGTTTCTGAGGTATACGCAGGCTGTAGTGAGCCAGGGCGTGTACATACGAGGGCTGAATGGGGACAAGGTGCGTACAGTGGATGAAGTCATGAAGACTTATGGTTGAGCTAATGACAGGCTCTTGGAGACTGAAGCAAGTTCCAGATATGCATTCTATGGGCTCAAATATGCCATAGAAATCCAGGTATGGTTACATTGTTGTCTTGATGGATACTCTTGCTTGTTGTGTGGTGAATGCTTAGGGAATTCTTGGTATGGTTGTTATGATGTGGTTTGTATTAGTTGATGGAGTGAGAAACACTCTTATGATTCAATACTGATATGATTGCTATAGTATACTGGTTGCTTATACATGATGAGTAACATTCATATTGTATGATTGAGAAGCATGAGTTAGTTGTTGGAGAGATTGGATGTGTTGTGACTGGTTATGGGCCAGTTTGGATAGTGAAAGACATAAGAGAATGATGAATTGATTGCAGAGGATATGAGTTGATATTGAAGAGAAAACCCTAAGTAACTCAGATGTGATACGCAGGTTGTAGTACATAATGGCCGCATACATAAACGAGTTGTACTATTGGTAAGGCACGTACATACGCGTGCTACACTACCGACATGCCACGTACCTATTGGCATATTGATATCTGTTGAGGATTGTTGCCTCATCTCAGTTGGTGCTGAGGGTGTAAGTTGAGTCTTGCATTCTAGAGCTGGTGCTCTTGTAGAGTTGTACTCTATTTATTTATTTATGATAACCAAGGATTGTGGTCCATAATAAAAAAAAATTGTACATACATCTCGTGTTCTTTGTGTTCCTTGTGGTGATGATTTGTTGATGATATATTGTTGATTTATGTTGTTGATATGTGTTCACATTTAACTAGTTATAAATGAAAGAAATAAGTAATGAGTAAATGATTATTTCTAACTAATGAGTTTTGGGAAGGGGAAGTTTTGGGAAACAGAGTCCTACATTGTTCACCCCCCCCCCCCTCTCAGTGTAGTTGGTGTGTCCAACAGTTGGTATCAAAGTAGGCCTTCACTATAAGCCTTAACGATCTTGGAGGAGATCTATAGACACACAAATGAATGATGAAGTTTCAATCCTTGATGAGGAAAATTATTCTACATGGAGAATAGAGATGATAGTATATTTGAAGGAAATGGGAGCGGGTATTTGGAAGGCAACCATTGGTGGATCAGTTTCTTTGAAGAACAAGTCAAATTTTGCATCTCAAAGGGAAGGAAATAATAATGATGCATTGGCTCTCAAGACCATTCTTAGTGGAATATCAATCCCTATCAAAGAGAGCATGGGACAATGCACTTCCGCCAAGGATCTATGGCTAAAGCTAGAGGAAACATACCAAAGAAAGAAGGAAGATATTGAAGAAAAATCCGTCAAGAAAAATGAAGGAAAAGAATCATGTGATCATGTTGGCAAAGAGGAATATCTTGAATACATTTCAAATTAAGGTAAATAATCTCCACAAAAATGTAATGAAGTTGAATTTTTCTCTACAATTGAAGAAGAAAATCTAGAAATAGTTTGTGTAGAGTTTGATGGTAGTTATCCTATGGAAAAAATAGAAGAAGAATTATCAGAACTTCAAAAGAAAGTTGAAGAGGGTCTATATGAATACAACAATGATCATTATTACATAGACTATAGATATCTTTCCGATAACACTAAAAAGTTTCTTAAGAAAAGTCAAAGACACATATTGAATTTAAAGGAAATGCTCAAAGAACAAGAAGAGAGTAATAAGACTCAATTAGAAGAAAAGGAAGAAGAGATCACAAGACTAAAGAATGAAAAAGAATATAAGAAGGTAGATGATGAGATTAGCAAAAGTTTTGAAATTATTTTCCATCTCAAGACCCAAATTGAAGAAGCCAAAAGGGTAGAGGAACTATTGAAGAATCAGGTAAATGAAAAGGAAGAGTCATGTCATAAGTTAGAATCTGAAGTTGTTGATCTTAGAAAGAAAGTAGAAAAGTCAAACAAATTCTTGAATAGCTCACAAATATTGAATGAGATCTTGGAAAGTCAAAGATCATCAAATGATAAATCAGGTCTTGGATACAAGAGAGAAGCTACACATGTTGAAGCAAGCACCTCAAGGAAGCATGAGGTAAGTTCCTCACTCTCAAAGGATGAATATAATGTTGCAAGTCAACCACCTACGCAAGGAAAAGAAAGTTTCAAAACAACAAAGCAAGGAAGACATCAAGAAGACATCCTTACACCTCAAAGAAGATGAACACCTAAGAAAAGGTATGATTTTGTTTTCTCATGGTCAATGTTATTCATGTAATGAATATGGTCACAAAGCTTTGGAATGCAGATCTTATGCAATGAGAAATAATGGAAGATTTAATAACACCATAAGGTGTTGGATATGTGATCAAGTAGGACACATTGATGTTCATTGTCACAACATGAGATGCTACAACTGTAGTGGATTTGGCCACAAATCCAAGGATTGATGGAACACAAGAATAAATTCCATGATGAAGACTTCATATAGAATGAATAGAAGAAGGAATGAAGTAAGGAAGGGAGACATATTTAAAAAAATGGAAGCCCAGAGCTCAAGTTCTGAGAAGCAGGGACACCTTCAGAAGTGGGTGAAGAAGACTTAACAACCATAGCAGAATGGAAGCCTGAAGGGAAGCTCAAGTGATCCTTCTACTGAAGCATATGTGGGTGACAATGGTAATAGTCACGTACATACACAGGCTGACCTTGAATAGGTCGAGTACATATGCGAGCTATCTGTGAAACATGCCACGTATATGTGGTAAATCCTAGGGAAAAGGGCTATGCACATGGGTTGTAACTTGATGTGATGGTATAACTTTGTGATGCAGGGTCTGACATAGTTTGTTGCAGGTTCTGACATTGTTTTCTGCAGGTTTTCATGATTACATATTGTATTATGTAAACTGATGATATAAAAAGAAAGGCTTTCTTGGATGCATGGAACTAACCCATGAGTATGGATTGAGACATTTTCTATTGAAGAACAATGTTGATTATGACAGTGAAGTTATGGTACCCTGGTTGTGTGATATATCTTGATGATGCTAGCTAGAGATGTCATCGATCTATTGAAGCACACCACTAGTACATGTAATGTTGGATGCTTAGTATTTGTTGTAGTGAATGGAGGATTGAGGATGATTTGTTGGGGTACATGGCTGGTACATATTTGAGTTTCATTGATATAACATGTTTTGATGTATTCATTTGGCATATGGTTGGACTACATATTGGGATATGTAGTTGGTGAGTTGGTGAGGTGATCATGTTGTACATCATTGATGAGTCATAAATTGATCTATAGTTGATGCATGATTGGTACACTTCTAGTACATTGGTAGAGGCACCTACTAGCAGTTTGATTGGCACATGTTCTGTGAATTTGACATACATGTATGAGGATTCATCTTGTTGTGGTATTGGTGCATGGTTGATGTAATTTCTTGGTAAAAGTGGTGATACATGTTGATGTACATGTTTGGTACACTCATAGATGGTATATTTTTGGATGATAGTACTTGGATAAAAGTACACCATTCGTAGATGCACATGATTGGAATATTGGTAGATGTACATGGTTGTCATATTGGTAGATGCACATGGTTTACATGTTGATGGAGACATATGATTGGTATACTGTTGGCACATGTTTTGGTACATGGTGTATTTGTTCATTCATTGACATATCTTTTGCTTCATGATGTTTGGTATGGCATGAGTTTGATGCATGGATAGGTCCAAGGATCATCATATGGTAGCATATTGTTCAAATTGTAGAGAAGATAGAGGGAGACATACCCATAGGGGGATTCATTATTCTTCCCATGATTTTAGGAGGAAAGAGCCCTATATTTGGAGAAAGAGGATAGAGGCATAGTTCTAGGGGGAACAATGGTCATAGGGGTAGTATGAGCGATGTATATTCAACATTACATCAGAGTGATATCCCTTGTTCAAAAAAGGGAGAGAGTATTCAGAGGAAGATCAAAGGCATTAAGGCAGGGGGAGTAGGAATATCATTCAGATAGGGGGAGATATTATTCAGAGGAAGATCATGGTTGATAAGGTGCACAAATGGATGAATTCCAAAGTGGTCCCCTTATGGTGAAATCCCTCATGGGAAGACGCTTTGCGGTTGATTTATCCTTGAAGTATGGTTGGAGAACCCATGCTTGAATGTGAAATAATGAGATGAAGATCAATGAATTTGTCAGTGGAACCATCCTAGATGGATAATGCTTGTCATGCCTTTTCCGGTGGTATGTGGAATGTCACATAACTTCTCATGGTTTGAGAGTTATGGCCTTACGAAGTTGAAGGACCCTCATATGTAGGCTTGAAGCCCTAAGAGGTCAAAGAAGTCAAAGTGATTGAAAAGAAGAAATTATTATTTAAATGATAAATAAAAGTGACAAAGTCAAGGGGGAATATTAAAATGATATTTAAATGGAGAACTTTCTAATTATGGAAAGTGGTTAACCCTAAAAATGAGGAAAATAGGTTAAGTGACCTAGAAATGGGTTAAGTGACCTAGAAATAGGTTAAGTGACCTAGAAGTGGGTTAAGTGACCTAGAAGATGCTTCTAAGGAAGCTACTTGAAGAATATAAATAAGAGGCAAGGGTCTCTTGTGAAGTGTATCTCTTGTATATATTTTGTGTATCTCTTGTCTCTATCTCTTGAGCATGATTGAAGATATATTGTGAGAGAGAGGAGATATGCAAGATATCATGGACAAATCAAAGTTTTAGCAATTCTGAGATCATGAAGAAAAAAGTATCAAAAGTTTAGAAGCCCTAGTTTCTAAGGTATATACAGGCTGTAGTGAGCCAAGGCATGTACATATGAAGGCTGAATGAGGACAAGGTGCATACAATGGATGAAGTCATGAAGACTTGTGGTTGATCTGATGATAGGCTCTTGGAGACTGAAGCAGGTTCCAGATATGCATTCTATGGGCTCATATCTACCATAGAAATCATGGTATGGTTACATTGTTGTATTGATGGATACTCTTTCTTGTTGTGTGGTGAATGCTTAAGGAATTCTTGGTATGGTTGTTATGATGTGGTTTGTGTTGGTTGATTTTTACACATTATTTTGGTCACTCTGGTGGTGTCTCTACAGTTATGTGTTCAGGCTCTCATAAGGACCTTTTGCCTGAGAAAAGTGACTATTGTCTTATTCCATAAAACATATTTTTAAGATGAGTTCGCAGGTTGACTATGTTGTAGGGTGCGAGAATCTTGATTCTCGCAGGCAACCCTATACCTAGCCTGTGAGGTGTTCGCAATCTGCTCTATAGGTCTAAGGGTGTGAACCTGTTTCAAAGCTTAAAAGGAAGAGGAAGTTATGAAGGTTTTAGAAGAGGATCTTCTAGAAAATGAGTTGACATTCACATGGTTGGCATCCTATTGACTTCTCAGATTTAGTGGGATCATCCTCATCCCTTTAACCATCTCTCCTTCTCCTATATAATGAAGGGTTTCTCAAGGAAGAGGTTAAGCAAGATTGAATAAAGAATTGATGAAAGAATAGATTCAGAATTGTGTGAGGAATCTTGTTTGACTTGATGCTTGAGGCCTCCATTTGTCCATCAAGCCCTAGTGGATCTTCTTCATGGAAGTTTGGAGAAAGTGTGTGTGTTGGAACAAAGGACCACCGAAAGGAAGCTTGTGACATCAAGGCGATCTGTTTATATCTTCTACTTTCATATTAATATAATATAGTGGCATGTCCCTTTCCCATAAAATCACTCTTTTTTTATTGCATAATTCCTTGATCATATGCATAGGTCGTCATTGAATATACTTTACTATCTTTACTTTGGTTGGTTTGTGTTGTCTTGGATCTGATCTCGCAAGAGCACCAGAGCGAAGTAGGAACAACAAAGACCTAAGAAAGCGATATAAAGGTATGTCACTCGTTCCTCCTTTGGTAGTAAATTCAATGATAGTTTCTTAGGGAAAGTGTCATGTCATGTCCTGTTTTGTTCTAGATCCAGGTGGATCTAGGGAGATTTGTTAGTGTTCGCATATACTGATTTATCCAATAACAAAATTGGTGACTCCACTGGGGATACAACTCATTTTGTATTTTTTTGTTGGCCATTTTCTCTTAACCTACTTTTTTCATTACCAACCAGTCCCTGAGTCTATAGGAGACCCTTGTAGACTCTTTGGACCTAGAAGTTTACTCAAAATTTTTGTCCTTTTTCAATTTTTTTCTTGATTACAAACCTTCTCTCACTGTACCTCTTTGTGACCTGTGATAATCATTGATGTTCACACCCTACTATTCAATCCACTGCGACCTTCTCACACCCTGCCTGTATCTAGACTGCGAGAATCCATAATTCTCGCACTGTACCCCACTACCAGACTGCGAACTCATTTGTAAAAGTTTTGGATTACGTCTTCCTATCTTTTTGATTCCCATATTTGTTTCTTTACCTGGGGAGAACTTATTTTGCTGGTGTTTGACTGTTTCTTGACTTCAAATCTTACGATTGATTAGTTTTCAGAGATTGAAAACTCTTCTTACTCCTTTTCCCAATTTTTGCTTCATGACCTTTTATCAACAAGGGTATAATATCAGATTTTGAGATCCGAGTGCTAGTTTGGTCAAAATCCTTTGATTGTATTACAAGTTGGGATTAATTGTCCTTTTAGACTGCTTGCTGCTTGGAAATCTTTGTTCATGTGCATTTGAAGAGATTTTTTCTTCTCAGTTTGTTATTTTTATCTTCATTGAAAGATCGTTTTGGGTGTTGTTGAGTATTTTATTTTCATTGGTTGCTTACTTTTTCTTAGTTCCATCCCCATTTTTGGGTTTATAAAAAAAATAAAATTAAAGTCTTTTTCTTTTAAGCAATCATTTATTCAGAAAATATTGGCGTTAAAATATTGAAAGAGAATGAATAGTGAATTTACATTGTCAACGATTGTTTGGTTCTGCATTTCAAAAGAGATCGTACATCGTAGTTTGCATTGTTCCAGAAAACTCCTTTTTCCCTGCTATAGATAGAATTCATCGAATGCAAGTTTGTATCATTCATTTCTATTTACGCATTGTTGGGTTAGAGTCTTACACAACATTGGTTTCATTTCCGTCTCCCTTTGCGTAACAACAACCTTTAATAATATTGCGCAACGTTAAAATTCAACTAGTAACATTTTCTAGGGATCTTTTGCACCAAAATTAGCTAGGCTAGAGATTTAGAATAGGCAATGAGACACACTCTCCAAAGAGCAAAACACACAATAGTATCTTGTGATAGGGAGTGTCAAATTCCATTTGCAACATTTTGTCCTGGGAAGCCCTTCTCACACAAGGGTCAAACCTGAGGTCGCATTGATATTGGCAGAGTTACTCACCCTACTTTGTTGATCTTGGTGCAAATATTGCACGTATTATGGGGGTCTCTTGAAGGTATACCCACAATGATGAGTGGAAGCCTCTCAAGTTGATTTCGGGTTAGATACCCTGCCCTTGCGTGTGGATCGGACTGTCGACTGTTCATCCAAGCATCATTGTTGTTTGTGGTAACTTTAGTAGCCTATATTCTTAGCGTCTTACACAAGGTGACTGTGGAGGGGTAAGTCTTCATGGTACCTGGAATCGACGTTGGCCAGAATCACTCGGGCTCCTTGGAGGGTATACCCATGATTTTGTGTGGGAGCTTGCACCAAGGTGTAAGTCCGTTAAGAATTTCGTCAATGTAACTTTTCCACCCTAGCCTAGCCCCTTCTTGTCTCAACGTCGGGACATTGGATTTCATCACCAACTAGTGATTTCGGAATAGCAAGGTCTTGTTTGCTTGATTTTTGATTCCTAGATTTTACTAGTGCGTGTTGTTAGTTTCCGTAAGTTGGCCATTGAATTTATTTCGTGAGATTTTCGCTCGATCACCATTGACCCTCCACACCATTCACGTAGAATGCAAGGACTACCCCCAGAATATCTAGAAGGTTCTCAAACCTTGCCTACCAACTCACAAGAGGGCTCTACTCAACAGATTGAAGTCCAAGACATTGCCACTCCATGACTGAAAAGAACCGACTCTTTAGAATAGTTATGAATTACAGATTCTCAAGAGGGCTTATGACTTCCTCTCGACTCTATGAGATGTATTGTTCGAGTGAATTCATCCATAGATATTGTTGTTGAGTCTTATGGATTACCAATCATACCTTTCACAGGACCTGAAGATCAAGATCCTTTTTGGACTACTGACATTTTTAGATAGGATCTCTTTGGCTCAGGAGCAGGCGTTGATATCACTGTCACACCCGAGCTGCATGAAACATATGATCCAGACGCGATACCTTTTACTACTGCCTATTATTTCCCTAGTTCGGAGACTCAGCCAACCGACCATATCTTGACTGTCCCCCTTCAAATGGCCCATTATAATGTGGTCCCAGATACTATGAATCTTCACATCAGGAATATGGTGGCTAGACAATCCGCCATTGGCACACTGCTTTCGCCCATACTCACCCCAATGCTTCCTCCCAGATATCATGCGTTGAATGCTTCTATTCCCGTTCCTACACAAATCCCATCCAGGACTCCTGGAATTCCCACTCCTTCTGGGCACCATATTGTTCCTGGTTTTATTATGACACTTCCTCGACCCCCTTTCAGAGGGTCTCTTCCATACATTGTCGGAGGAACCGACCCTAGTGACACCATTCAGTCTTTCACACCTAATTACCAGATTCTTTCTTGCAGACATTTTCACCCTGGAGGTCAAATCCCAATTAGAACACAACCTTCGATTGGAGGGCAACCCCCACCTACCCCACCCACTGGACAGAACATACCTGCAGACTTGACCCAGTATTGGAAATATCTTATCTGAAATAATCCTCAATCGATTGGGGGGAAACAACCTCAAACTAACTCTTTCATACCCCCTAGTACATGCCAACCATATCCAGGTCTGTCCAATTACATTTGGGGCTTGAACGCTGGACCCAACATCCCTTTTCAAGGGAACCACCCTAACTAATACAACCCTATAAATTACGTGTCTCTGTACCAACAACCGAATCTGCCAAGATATTCACATTATATGCAAACTACTTACGGTCCTACTGGTATACCTATGAGACTTCCTCCCCAAGTCACCATTACCCCCACGTGAATAGACAATTACCCTTCTTAGTCACCCTGGACCTCCCTGATCTGTCTATAATTATAAACGATCCTATCCATCACTCTCCTCAATGGCCCACCATACCGTCCAAACTACCTTTCGACATTCCTAAGTTCGATGGTAAACTAGGAGAGGACCTGAACAATCATGTAATGACTTTCCACCTTTGGTGTTCATCCAACTCCTTGATGGATGACTCTATTCGATTACGTCTTTTTCAATGAACTCTCATGGTTTTCGCCATGAAGTGGTATATAGAATTGTTGCGAGGCTTCTTCACCGACTTTAAGACCCTCACCATGGCTTTCCTCACCCACTACAAGTTACCGATTCGATACAAAACAGGAACCAAAGTTTTGAGTTCTTTCAAACAAACCAAAGCCACTCATATCTCTGATCACATTCATGAGTGGCGACGACGACGATGTCTCATCAAACTTGAAATTCCCTATCAGTTACTGGCAGAGTGGTTCACGAAATCATTCATGAATGATATCGCTCATGAAATCACCATGGGTGGAGTTGTCACAGAAGAATAGGTAATCAGTCGTGATCAATACCTTGACCTCATTTACTCACAAACGGGTACTCTTTACGATTTTCTCCCTGATGCACCTCGTCCTTCTACTACTGCTACTTCAACTAATCCTACTGCTTCTCATGCGGCTGATGGTGTGATTGGCACTTTCCATGCCCAACCCCACTCCGCATTAGCCTTTACCACCAACCCCAAGTCAATTGCTTCTAATGTTCAACATGCTCCGTCTCCTACTCCTCCCGCCAACAAGACTTCTGAGGTGAACTCTGTTCAATCTACCCTTGCCGAAAAGAATAAATCCCAAAAAGGGAAGGGTAAGAATAAGGAGGATAAAATAATCCGCAATATGAGAAGACAAAAACAAAACCTGTTGATGATAAGGATAAGTGCAAACCCTGATACGCTTGTCTTATCTATGGTGATGATCACTACACTAAGGATTGTCTGAGACGAGTTGAGGTTACTAAGTTCCTTCAAGGGACCCAGAAGCCACCTACCCCGACCATGTTGTCACAACCCTTTACTTCTCAAAAATAGGCCCAATTGGTCATTCATGACCAACCTTCCCCCTCCAATACATCCTATGTCTTAATGTGTACATGTGATTCAAAGAAGAATGACATCACACTTACCACTCGAGCCAAAGACTACTCTTCCTCCAAAGAGAAGGTTGATGAAATACCTCCTTCCTTGGTCCAACCATATCCATCGGATCCATCTACCAATGATCCTCTTCATCTTGATCGACCGAGCCTAGACACAGTTCTTCACCCTCCCTCGAAGGGTGTTGTTTGAAAGTCTGCTTTCAATACTCATGCGCGTGCTGCCCAAAGCTACAGTATTGTAGAAGATCTGGCCCAAGCACCGTCCACGATGTCATCCATCGAAGTCCTTCAGAGTTGTCCCAAAAAAATGGAAGGCACTGTTGAAAGCTATTGGTGGAATCGACCCTACCGATACAAATTTAATAATTTTTGACTTGGAAGATCACATTCCAAGGTTACCCCCTCAACTCGCATTTCAAATACAAGTCATTGTCTTCGACAAAAACATTTGTAGAAAAGTTATTGATGAGGGTACCTCGACGTGTGTCATGTCTATTAATTGTTGGAAAGCCATCGACTTTCCTCCCTTAACTGAATCCCACAACACTCTCAAAGCCTTCAATGGATTTGGTTTTAAGCCTTACAGTGTCCTCCCTTCGTTGCCTATTACGTTAGAAGGCAAAATGGTCAACGTTAAAGTTGAGGTCTTTGATGCTCCTCTCGATTAGAACCTTCTACTTGGCCATAGTTGGATCGATTCCATGTGTGCAGTTGTGTCCACTCTTTTCTGTGTCGTACGTTTCCCACATCAAGGAAAAGTAATTACGGTGGACCAATTGGCCTTCTTTAAATTTGATACACGTACCAACAACGTACCTTTCATTGTGAAAACATCCCCTGGATATGATAATGTCAGTGTGGGTCTTCTTAAATATTCCTCTTTGATGGGTACTTTCCCCATTCCACCACCCGATGTTCCACATCCATTTTTCGTCTCGATAAACATGATTTCCACCTTTGTTTGAGAAACCCCTGCGTCTTATGACCCATGGACAGTACCCAACCTTGGTGATAATCTTTGCTATGGCGACCAAATGCCTTTAAGTCCAGTCGAATCCGCTTATCAAGCCATTCAATCAACAATCTCTTCTACCCCCTCTCTTGGTGATCTATCTCCGGATCCTTTCCTTGTCATTTTTCCTACAAACGAGATGATTATGTTTGTTATTTCCATGGAAGATACCCCTTAGGACGATGGACATCATCATTCTATTCTCTTCTTGGAACAACACACCATTGAGACTTACCAACGGATCTCGAACCCGTTGACCGTTGTCGTCATTTCTTCCGTTCCCGAGTCTACACACGATGTGTTCTATGAAGGGAACTTAAGTAATATCTCACCCACCATCCCCCTCAACATATCCATTAAACCTGGAGTTGTCGAAAATGTGCATATCAGAGCTTCATGTTCCAATGATGAAGTTGTTACCTACAAGTCTCTTTTTCAAGAATTTCATGACGTCTTCACATGGAGCTATGAAGAAATGTTGGGTATTGACCCTGACATTGTTTTACACGAGATTAAGACATACCCGTGCACTAAACCCGTTTGGAAACAACTTCGTCTGGTCCACCCACGTAAAGCAGCTTCTATCAAGCTTGAAGTTGAGAAACTTCTTAAAGCTGGCTTTATTTACCCTATGGCTCTAACTGACTAGGTTTCCAATCTTGTTCCAGTTAACAAAAAACAAGGTAGGATCCGTGTGTGCGTTGATTATAGGGATATTAACAAAGCTTGTGCTAAAGACAACTTTCCCACCCCCTTCATTGACCAGATCGTCGACGATTGCACTGGGAGTGAAATATTCTCTTTGATGGATGGTTTCCCCAGATATAATCAAATCAATATCGTACCCGTTGACCAACACAAGACCTCTTTTATTTGTCCTTGGGGAACTTTCGCCTACCAGAAACTACCCCTTGGTTTAAAGAATGTCGGTGCGACTTTTCAATGTGCTATGTCTTATGCCTTTCATGATATAAAGAACATTATCCAACCATGTCTCGATGAACTACCAGCTCATTCCATGCACCGTGTTGATCATCCAACACACCTTCGAGCCATTTTCCTCCGATGTCGGTTTTATCGTATACGCTTAAACCCGCAACAAATGTGTTTTTTACATAGAATCCGACCAAATTCTGGGATTTATTGTTTCACGTCAAGGGATCAGGGTAGATCCTTTGAAGGTCAAGGTGATTCTCAATCTCCCTCCTCCTTCCTCACTTCACCACCTACAAAGTTTGCAAGGGAAGGAAAAATTTCTACGTCGTTTCATCCCAAACTATGCTGAGTTAACTCTTGGATTTACTCGACTGCTCAAGAAAGGTTCTGAGTTTGTATGGGATACCACTTCCAACAAAGCTTTCGACGCTTTAAAACCGACTTTAACCCGTACCCCACTACTTTTCCCACCCGATTACAGTCGAGATTATTTCTTGTATCTCGCAGCCTCAGACTCTACCATTGCTATGGTTCTAGTCTAGGAGGATGATTCTCATGACGCACATGTCATTTATTATTTGATTCAGAGTCTCACGACTACAAAAACCAAGTATTTACATGTTGAAAAACTGGCCCACGCCGCTGTCCACACTGTTCAATGTTTCTGACACTATATCCTTTTACGCAAGACTACTATGATTTCCAATTGCAACCCTATGTAGCACA
>ML805495.1:0-11964 GCA_009831015.1 Picea engelmannii
GAGCTGGTGCTCTTGTAGAGTTGTACTCTATTCAGTTGTTGCTGATAAACCCCAAGGATTGTAGTCTGTAATAAAAAGAAAATTGTGCATACATCTTGTGTTCTTTGTGTTCATTGTGGTGATGACTTGTTGATGATATATTGATGATATATGTTGCCGATATGTGCTCACATCTAACTGGTTATAAATGACAACAATGGGTAATGAATAAATGTTGACTGCTAATTGATGAGTTTTTGTGCAAGAGGGAAGTTTTGGGAAAAAGAGCCCCACACTCATTCACCCCCCCTCTAAGTGTGGTAGGTGTGTCCAACATATCCTTCCATCATTGTTGGGTTGAACCAATATATCCTTAACAGAACTAGACTTAGGAACATAAGCAATGATCTTTGAATGCAGTACGTAAGTTCTGAAAGATTTGAGAGATTTCACCATTGCATAGGCTTGTTTTTCCAATATGTCGTATTTTAGCTCAACATCTCTGAGAATTTTACTAAAAAAATCAATGGGCTATTCAAAACCCTCATCATTTTTCTGTAATAGTACGACTACAATTGTATGCTCAGAAGCGAAGGAAAAAATCAGAAACTCTTTCAAATAATCAGGACTCACTAGTACTGGTGCTTCACTTATAACCCTTTTGATGTGTTGAAATGACACTTTGTATTCGGTAGTCCACTTAACCTCGTTTTCCTTCTTAAGCATATCTATAATCAGTTTTACAATTTCAACAAAGTTTTGGATAAATCTCCTCAAGAAATTTATTTTTCCTAAAAATGACTAAATTTCTTATACATTTCTAGGAATATTTATAGTATATATTGTTTCAATCCTTTTCGGGTCAATATTGATTCCATCCTTAGACACTATATGGCCCAAGAGTTTACCTTCTTGCATTGCGAAATGAGTTTTTTTGGGATTCAGTGACAAACCAAATTTGCGACATTTTTCGAAAGTTTTCTTGAGGTGTGCTAGATGTTCTGCATTAGATTTAGAAAAAATAGTTAGATCATCAAGGTAAATAACAAAAAACTTATATATTTCACCAACAAAGGTGATATCCATAGCTCGTTGGAAGGTTTCTCCTGCATTCATTAAACCGAAAGGCATTTTGTCATACATAAAGGTACCTCAAGGGGTAGTGAACACAGTTTTTTCTTTGTCATATTGATGTAATGCAATTTGATTGTAGCCTGAAAATCCATCAATCATAGACATTATGTTATTTCCAACTACTTTCTTTAAAATGTGATCCATCTTAGGCAATGGATAATTGTCTTTAAGTGATGACCGGTTCAAATTTCTAAAATCTACACATAGTCTGATTTCACTGTTTTTCTTCCTTACTGGGACTAAATTAGCTACCCACTCAGAGCATCTCAGTGGGGCAATAATATTGACATCCAAAAGTTTCTTAACTTCTCTCTCTATCATAGGAAATAATATAGGGTTAATCTTTCTAAGTTTCTGCCTAAAAGGTTTGACACCTTGTTTCAGAGGAATTTTATGTTCCATTATAGTAGTGTCATAAGTTCTCAATTTTTCATAGGACCAAGAAAAAACATATTTATATTGTCTAAGCAACTCGACACACTTACTTTTTTATTCAGGAGGTAGGTACTTAGATAATTTTACCAACGTAGGATTTTCTTTGGTACCTATATTGCAATCCTCAACCTCTTCTGGCTGAGGCTGTAAAGTGGACTTCAAAGGGATGTCATCATGATTAAATATCCTTTCTAAGGGAATCAGGTCCTTGGGGATCTGATTATTTTTCAAAATAAGCATATGGTGAATATCAATCTTATCTTGAAACTTTTGGGGATCTTCTCCTTCCTGCATGATCCAAACAGGATCATTCTGGTTTTCTTGGTCGACATGTTTTTCGGAAAACTCATCTACCGTTTCTAAAAATTTCCTGAGTTGTTCATCATCCTTAAAAACATGCCAATGTTGTATGTTATTCGGTATGGAGGGCTTATGTCTCATCTCTATATGATATTTAAGTTTAAAAACCATTGGAGGTGCAAAGGTCGAGGCTGATTTAGCCAACGAATCTGCTTGTTGATTTTCATTCCTAGGGATGTAATGCACATTAACTGATGAAAAGAAGTTCTCAATAAGATCCCAAGAATATTTCCTATAAGACCTTAACCTTGGGTTCTTAGCCTGGTATTGACGATTGATTTGTTTTATGATCATTTCAACATCACCGTAGACTTCCAAGTTTTTAATTTTTTATTTTCTGGTAGCTTCTAATCCTAGGACTAGAGCCTCATATTGACAAACATTGTTAGTATAATCAATGTCCCATTGTAGTCTATAAGAAAAAGGTATAATTAAATCATCATCGGGTGCCACAAAAATAACTCTGGCTCCTTCTCCTTCATAAGATGAAGTGCCATCAAAAAACATTTTCCACACTCCTGAACTATATACATCTTTATTATTTATTTATTTATTTATTTTTATTTTCTTTCTGTACAACTTTCTTCTATACATACATCAATATCATCATCAATAGATAGAATACAATTATCTAGATCCTGACCAACAATATAAACAAGGTAGTGATTTGGGTTCAATGGGTCACTTACCGTAAACGCCAACCTGGTTTCTCTGTACAAGCGTGTGAATTTTCCTCCAAAAATCGGGATCATGGCATACGTCATGTCGAGTTGGAGGGATCCTCCAAGTTGGGCACCCCAAGACCTGGATAAAAACATGCCATACTTTGGGGGTATATCAGCAACAACCACATCCATTAGAACACTTTTCATAGGTATATGTGCAATATTAACTACTAAATCTTTTATCATACCTATACATTTAACTTTTATCGAATCAAATGAATACAAGTCTCCATAAGGTCGAGTGATTTTGAGACAAAGTCTATACATAATGGCTTTAGGCATTACATTGTGAGAGGCTCCGAAATCCAACATGCAATTATGGAGCAGGTGATCATGCACAGTTAGCGTGATGTATAAAGGGGAAACAATATCTCTGGTGCCTTCAACATGTGGACCGAAATTTATATTAGGCTTGTCATCTTCTAGATTTATCACGTCAACTTGACTTAATTTGTCTGAAAAATTAATTATTTTGGCAATTTTCTTTTTGTATATTAGGTTTTTTGCCAGTTCGATAAGAGGTATAGGGATTTTAATTTTAATGATTTCATTTTCCAGACTGAAATTTTCCATTGTTTTATCAAATTCTATGGCTTGAGCTTCTATCCCCTTCTTTTCAGTTTTACTTTTTTGTGAGGTTTTTGTTTCAGCCACAAGATCCTCTATTTTCCTTTTGTTAATAACTGATGTTTCTGTTGGCTTTTCTTTGGTAGGTTGTGTGTCAACAGTCTTGGTTTTAACCGTCTACTTTTCAACAACTTTTGGAAACTCCTCGTCTGCTTCCCCCCTTGGTAGGATTTTCTTTGTTGGGGTGGTTGCGATGTTCCTATTTCTAGGCCTTAGATTGTACTTCTGGTGGAGTTCAGCCATTATGTCATCAGCGATTCCTTAATAGGTTGAATCTTTAGTAATCTTGTCGCTCTTGTTATTCTCTAATGTGTATTTTCTATTTAAGGATTTTTCGTAATCTTATCTCGTCAAATAAGGTTGTTGATAGTCATCGCCAAGATTACCTATGTCTTCTTCTAATTACTTGAAATCTTGCATGCCTTCTCCTCCTATAAAATTTTTGGTTTTAAAGGGGGCTTGAATCTTTTGGTCCTCATTCTTAATTTGTCTTTGTTGTGTTTGAGGGTTAGGATTCCTTCTGAAATCCTTTCTAGGGAAATGATGATTTTTTGATTGATCCAATTCCATTCTTGAGATCTTATTCGACAATTCTTTAATTATTCTCACCATATCATCCATCTTGTCTTCTAAAGACCTCTCAGATCTAGCAAGTCCTCCTTATTTCCTGTACCTTCTAGTTTCTTTATTTCCTGTTTCAAATTTTGTTTTTAACTTACTTGATGCCATCATATTTGACTCAATTTCTAAAGCATCATCCTGCATTTTAGTGAGATCTACAGATCTCCTTTCTCTCAACAACAGAGCGAAAAATTAGGATCAAAATCCCCAACAAAAGCTACTTTTGGCTGTAGGTTGGGAAGGTTTAACCTCAACTGGAATTTTATTATACAATTTATTAAACCTTTGGGTAAACTCAAGAACTAATTCTGAATTTTTCTCTCTTAGATCCCCAAACTCAGTTAGATAGTAGAGATGATCTTTCCTTTCTCCCCATTGTCTGATAAAATCATTTTTGAACTCATCGTAAGACCTTATTGATCTTGTTGCTAGACCTCGAAACCAGGTTATCACCTATCCTTCAAAATTCTGAACTAGAAGTCTCGAATAAACATCCTCATGTTCGAGACCAAGGATGTCAACAAATTGATCAAAGAAATTGATGTGTTAAGTTGCGGTTAAATCAACTTCCACTGTGAATTTCGACAAATTTTTCATGCAATTTTAAGGCAGGTCATGGAGAGGAACCAGGATGACCAAAGGAGCATACCTAGCAGCTACTTTGGAAAATATTTGAGGGAATTTTATTTGACCACCTACTCCTCCTCCTCCAGCATCGCCTAAGCAACCACCCCCGACCCCACCTCCTCTGGATGCAACCATCAATAATTTAGAGGGTGAAACTTGGAGATTATAAAGAGAAATTTTAAAGGGGTGTGGTAACCCTTCGGTTGGGGATGAATAGAGAAAGATGGTTTCAGGAAAATGGTCATCAAGGGACTGGAAACTTATAAAAGAGGAACTTGGAAATCGTGAACTGGTTTCTTCAGACTCATAGGGTGAATATACAGGAGAATCAACACGAGTCGAGTCAAGGTATACAATATATTCGTCGGAGTTCTGAGAGATGGGAAACTGAACTCCGGGAAGTGAAGAAATGTCAATCGAGGCAAGGAGTGAGATAGATCTCTTACCTTTATTGGTGAAAGGAATAGTTGAAAAATTCTCAATTTTAAATTTAGGTAAGACCAATCCAGGCTCTAGAGTTTCAATTCTATTGGTGGATAGTTCTCCGCAAAGGATTGGGGTATTTTACCTTTCAAGTAGATCCTTAGTGTTCGATTGTGCAAATTTAGGTTGATAAATTTTATTTGTCAATGAAGCAATCTGTTTAAGGTATCTTCTTGATTTCAAAATTTTTTCTGGGTCGGTTACAAGTGAAGTCTGTTTTTCATCTGGATTCTTCCTGGTATTATTTCGGTTAAAAGACAGTTTATTAATAGTGGAGTCGCCAAGTGAAATATTAAATAAGCCTTATAATTTTTTTAATATTTGTTCACTATCAAAGAAAAAAATTATCAATGTCGTTCTTCCAAGGAAAAATAGTTTTGTTTCTTCGTCCCCAACAACAATGCCAAAAACATGTTGTTCCCGAGTTTATACTTTAAGGCTTTAATGTATACTGTCAAGGCATCAAAAAGGGTTTTGGTGTAAGAAAAGGAAAACAGTTCTTTGGGTAAAATAAGCTATGGTTGGTTTCTGAGTTGTCTTTGTCTAGCTTCGAATTGTTCCTGGGTGCTTATGTCCTATTCAATGGCTGCCCATGAACGTTCAAGTTCAACCCGGGTGGTAGCTATCTCGAGTATAGTACTAAAAAAGGTTAACGTGATGCTAGTTTGATCAGTGAGTCTGGGTTCTATATTAGGCTGTCTTGCGACAGGGAAAGTCATGAGGAAAAGAAGGTTAAAAGATCCGTTTCTTTGTATTTAAGGTTTGTTGTTTCTATTTTGGATTATATGAGAGAAGTTCCCAAATCTGAATTAATAATATAACAATTTTAGAGGTTGTTTCCCGTTCCTGAGTTAAATTAAAAATAATAAAGAAGATGAAATAAAACTTAAAGCTATTTAAACAACGTGAGGCATCAATCATGGAGGAATCTCACTTCATAACAGAAGAAGAAAATAGTCGAGAAAACTTTAATTAAGCATAAAAATATAGTGATCTAAATAATTTACAGGTCTTGTGCCGGCTAATAGAAAACATAGAGAAAAATATGCAAATGATTAGACAACCAAATAAAGCATAACCATAATAGATGTTGTACTAAATTGTAGTTTAAACATTCATCAAAGGTATATAAGAAATGATGTTGAACATGAAATTATAGAGGAGTACATAACTCAGGGTTTACAGAATATGGAATTTCCATTTTGCATTGTCATTAATCCTTATAAAAGAGAAGTCTCTCTGCTACAATCAACCAAAAAAATCCTTCTTTCAGTGTTTTGAAATTATATTTATAATGTTTGGTATTTTCCTAACTCCTAGGTGCTAATGGTTACATAATACAAACTTGAATTGTTTCACTTGATTACCTTTTACCTCTCTATCACTCCGACAAAAATGAGCATGCATATGTTGCTTCGTTATCTCTTTGAAGTATCTCCTTCATTTGGTATGAGACACTCAACACACCTGCCAAGAAAATGTACTAAGCTTCTGGAAGTCTATGTCATATCCTTTTCTTCAAATAAATACAACTTCCTCTGAATTTTCAACAACTTTTCTTCAAACCTCTTATCTTCAGACTTTACTGATTGCAATTGTAAATTCAGTTTCACTAGCCATGTATCCATTAGGGTGACATCAACCTATTTTAATTACGAGATTTCAATTTGAGTTTCATTCAAACTCTCTTTTAGGTTCATTTGATGTCTTGTAACATTGATCTATCCTAGTAGTCCAAGGAAATCACCCTTTCCAATTTCTAGCATTTTTTTATCTAATAAGACAAAAGTATCTTCACATTCTTCCTTTATCTATTTGGCCATTTTCTTACTTTTAGATATATTAGCCTCCCATACCTTCAACATGATATCACCCTTGATCTGTTCAGTGACAGTTAATTTCGGAGCTATTGGTACCTCTTCTTTAGCCAAAAATATGATTGCCTTTTGTAAAGCGATTTGGGCTGCTATAGCCTCTTTTTCTTTGAAAACAATGTTCTCCAATGATTGACTTACGTTCCAAAAATGGTTTTGAATGATATCTACTTTAGAAAAAAGGCTTTGTTATTCTGCCTCTAGCTTCTGGTGTACTTCCAGTGCCTGGGCTTGAAATACTGTTAAATTTACCACCTAGCTTTCAGTAGAACTCAATTTATCTTGCAACTTCTTTACTAATTCCTATTGTTGAATGACCTGTCCTTGAATGGCTTGCATATTCTTATACATCTAATCTAAACTAGACTTTAGCCGTTGAATCTTTTGGTTTTCGACATCTTTGTCCTGTTCCAGTATTTTATTTATTTCATCTCTAATATTTTTCTCTGTATTCTATTTTTGACTTTGCAACTGGGCTATCATTTGATTTTTCTGCTACAACCTTGATTTCAGATTATCGACTGAGAATAAGTTGGCTGTATCAAAATCCCCAAAAGATCCTGCAACTTCCATGGAAAAGTCTTCCTCTCCTAGATTTTGTCCATCCACAAGTATCCTGTGCTTTTTTACCATTGTACCTTCTTTCAAGTGCATTTCTTGTTTCACTACAACCTTCCTTTTCTTACTAAAAAAAAGTTATAGGAACGTATTTCTTCAATAGAGATTGAGTCAATATGACTTACATATATAGTTACGAGATGGGGAGTCCCAAAAATTGACTGTAAAGGAGTCAAGGTTGTAATCAGATTGCATAACTCTGTGAATTGTGTTCCTTATGTTGTTTTGGGAGTATCAACAGGAATAGTTGATGATAAAGGAGGAATCATTTGATTGAACTTTAAAGGTGTCTTCGACTTAAATCCTGTTTCAGACATTGTATGTTATGTTCGCGAAGTTTCTTATATTTGTGAAGACCCTTCATAATTATTTTGGTTCTCCTCTGTAGTCCCTTTATCTTGAGATTTTGATTCGAAACCTGGAGGTATTTTTTCGTATTCTGAAGGAGGGGTTATTGATTCCCCTTGTAGTATTTTTGGAAACCCACTTTGTCTGTGCTTCTAGAAAGCAAGAAAGCTAGTCTACAGGTCATGGGGTAGTGCCTGGACTCTTTCTAATATCTCCTCATATGCTCTGGATGCTTTGAATATGTCATCACAGGGGGATTCTTCATGCTCATACGTTTTCATGTTGCAATGAGCTAGATGATTTCCAACAATTTGGTATGGGTCGTGATTTTTAAGTTCAAGATCTACCAACTTAATGTCTTCCAATGCTGCAGATTCCACTTTGGAATGGCCAAGATTAAGCAATGAAAACCTCCCAATCTATATGGGAAAAACTGGCCAGAATTTCTTCTGAGCTTCTTTTAACTTTGTACCAATGCCTCTTGTTATTATTTGGTATGCCACTTCTCTACACACTAGTCTGTCAGGGAGAAATTTAGGGAGAGCACGGGGGGGAATTGAACATTTGAGGACTCTGGCATAAGAAAAATTATCTTCGATAAACCAATCTGCATCTATTTTGAGGTTCCCCATGATTTGCTCTGAAATTCGAGGGGGTGGGTATCCATACAATATTTTGTGAATACGTATCACTACATAGTGACAGATCTCGTAAAATAAATCTTTTTCTTTCTCTTACCATAGATGAGAGTGATAGAAGTGGATGGGTTCTGCACAGGTTGAATTCCATTTCCAATTCATCAAAGTGAAAGGGGTCATATAACAGATAGCATCCATAATATATGTAGACATATAAAAAGATCAAGCTATCCTTTTGACTTTGTCATTTGGTACTCTGCAATCTCCTTGGTTAGGTTATCTGATAAAATCTTACCCCAGTTGAAAGTGTAACCCTCAACTACCTCGTGTATAATTGGCACCCATTCCGCGAAAAAAATGGGTAGGTATTTTCCTCCCAAATAGTCTACATAACATCATTTCTATATAAACGATGTATTAATTTAACGATGTTGTGGCATAAACACCATGGGTATCAACTCTAAATTTTGCTGGAATTCCCCACCATCCTTTGATTATATCTGGATATGTTTGGTCAAATTCTGTACACTCCTTTATTTGAAATTCTTCTACGAATTCGGCATTATAAATATATTTAGAAATAGGGGATAGATTATACATTACTTGAATATGTTATGGCATGAACGAGCCGATGACGACCTTTTGATGGTTCGTGATACTCCTGGTCTGTACATCGGTGTTCATCAGAGCCCAGTTTATCATGTCATTGTATGGCATGATCTTCGGTAGTGTAGCTATTTTATGGAGCTCAGCCTCTGCTATATCTCTGAGTTTATTTTTAGTCCTTTCGTTTCCAAAATCGTCTGGGCAATTCCTAACCTCATGCTCTAAGATTTCAAACATATGCATCTAGGACCAGAATGAATCTACCACATGTGGTGTGGTATTAGATATAACATCCGAATTCAGATTTGAGCTTTCACCGGCGTCATCACTCTTTTTCTGCGTTTTCCTAGGTGTCATGATACCTGTGATAAGAAGCGAGTAGCTGTTACAGAAAATAAGGCGTAATATTTCTCAGATACAACTTGCTAATTTACTGAAAGTGAGAAAGAAATTTGAATTAGAAACCTTTATTCACCTTTATCTTGCCTTAATTAGATAGTTCTTTCTATGGTCGATAGATTCATTTGCCTTAATGAGGAGAGTACATCTGGAGATACACATCTTACACTATAAGATATTTCATTAATCTATAATAAGTGCTGCCAAATATTGACGATTCGTAACCAGGAGATCGAATGAGATGTCTTTACAAACTCCCAAAAAGAGAAAATGTGAAACACTAATTTATATCATTAACCTTTGTTCAGATGTTAGGTTAATCACACTTAACCAATTAATACTTTTGGGACTCCGAGCTTCAAGTTTTTTTGGATAAGATGAGTGATATTTCTCCGATTCCAAAAACGTGACTGATTAATAAATATATTAAGTGTGTTTTAAACCTTTAATTAATCGCGATTGGAAGGGATTTCAGGACTTATAGATCGGGATTTTGAGTTGTCGCTTCAGTTGAGATTCCCGAAAAGTAAAAATGTGAAAAGATTAAATTACCATTAAAACATTTTTAATTATTCTTATTAACTTGGTTTATATTTATTTAAAAATATTCCTCATGACTTCGGTATCGATACTTTGGGGTTTTTGTTAAATATGAAACTGCATAGATCGAAGAACCCTGAAACCCGAAACTTAAGGAGATTTTAACATTTGAATTTCATTTAAAACCAAGGGAGGCTCCATAATCTGTTCTAGCATTTAGACCGTTGGATTGATCGGATGACCCTTTTTTCGACGGTGATTATCCAATTTCATTTTGTTCTCTTTTTATTTAAATAAAAATGAAATTTCATTTTAATGTAAGATTCTTTTTAGGAAAATATAAAGTCTTTTTCAACATGTTCAATGCCACCAACCAACGTGGCACCAGGAGAAAGAAAGACCCCAAACTCCCTTCCTCACCATGCATCCAACCCCCATGTGCACTTTGTGCTACCGTTGGATGCCCCACCCACCTTTTCCCTGCATTACCAGAATTACAAAATCTCATTCAACCTCCCAAAACCAAACCTATAATCCCTACCCTCATAGTGCTACCGACCCCAACATAATCCTATTATATGAAGACGAAAGGCCTTCATACCAACCACACCTACACCCTATGCAGGGAACACAGTCATTACACAAATAATTTCCTGACCATCCCTACCTATTGGGAGGCTCTGAAGGAAGTACGACACACATCACTATTAGAACCCTCTCAAGCCACTCACATGAAAAATATTTACTATGTCTCCACCTTTGTTATCATATGGAACATTAAACATATATATTCCCACTCATTATTGTGGGATGGGCGCACCAGAGGGCTTCCATCCCACCCATTACACCACACACACAACCCCTGATGGACTAAGCTGTGAACAATCCCCCTTCTACCAATCGCAACATACCCTCTCCAATACCCAACCTCCTTCCTTTGACCGCATTGGCCATATCCATCCCACCGATATGCACAAACTTCCCACCAAACCCCCAAAATTTCCCCATAACACCCATTTACTAGATTCTCGCTCCCCCAAATCATGATACATCCAATTTATATATAGATATTTGGTTCATGATGTCTAATGAAGCATCTCACCCTCCTCCCATAGGTCCATCCACCACAAATTCGAGTAATGATAGCCAATCATCATCTCACCTTCCTTCAATATATGCCTCTTCCATTATTCCCACAAATTTAGTGGCCATATTAAATTAAACATCCATTAATTCTACAACATAGCAGTAAAATTCAAAAATTTCTTTAATTGAGCACATTCACATATAAATTTATCAACAAATAATAAAATTTTATAGCAAAATAAAACAAATGCACTATTTAACATACCTGGGTCTGATGCTAACCCTCCTCTATTTTCTGCTTGCCTGGTTGACCGTTGCTGAACTATGTAAACACTGCCCAAACCTACTATCCTCCCTGCCAACTAGGACAACTACCTAGCTCCAGGATATCATATGGATATCCTGGCTCCCGTGCCCAAAACCCCCAGCAAACCGGTGCCTGTACTGAACCTCCCTGACTACAGAAATCCACTCTCCTCCCTACCAATCCAAGAGAGCCCCCCCAAAATCAATTATCCTCTCCTGTCGAATGCTCTCCTCCTTCCTAACCTTCTCCCCTCATATTCCCCTTCACCGACTTCCCCCTCCATCATTACTTTCCTTACCCATTTATTAATTATCTTATCCTTTCGTAATTAATGCCCCTTATCCCCTTATTTATTATTTTATCCTTTCTTATTTATTATCTTATCTTATATTTAATGTCCTATCCCTTCCCAAATACGTAAGCTTTGATTTAACAATATAATTTATTAACCCCCTTTAATCCTTTACTTAATTAATTAATGAGTCAATTAATAATTAATTAATCCTTGACAATCATGAACAACTAATTAATAATAATTAATTAGTTAATGTTATTTA
>ML805495.1:12014-32969 GCA_009831015.1 Picea engelmannii
AATTATAATTAATAATCCTATACATCTATTTAAGCAGGGTCGTTACATACACCCACCCTTCAGGAAACTTCGTCCCGAAGTTAAGGTATCTTATGGTACAAAGGACAAGAAACATGGTTCACACATTCATAACAAGTAACCGAAATTATCAGTAAGTAAGTCAAGAAAAATCATACATACTAGTGTATATGTACAAGAAATGCATGTGTAGCTAGTACATACAAGTCTCGTGCATGTACTAATAATCAAAACTATCATCCATTAGTAATTTATGTATGCATCCAATCCAGTCAGCAAGACTAGTCTTTTATAAAAGACAACAAACCAATCAATTGTTTGAGAAATCCTTTAATTGCTATTATCCGGTTTAACAATTTATATTTTAAACAACTGTGGTTTAGTTATGTAATAATGAATATTCATATATACACATTTCTCTTTTTTTCTTTTTTTCTTTTTGAAGGGAAAACATTAAATTCCACCACTAGAAAAATCTCCATACTCTCTCAACTATTACTACTCATCCTTCCTCCCTAACCTACTTCCATATCCATTCCTATCCTTCCTCTACTAGACTATCTTGGAGCATCAACTATATTGACCTAACTCCAAATAGAACCCGTAAGCGGAAGTGTCGCTATCTGGACCAAGCTTCCCTGGCAGGCATCTGACAGTCATCATCACATGTCTTGGGGAGCGTGAAATAACACTGTCCTCCCATGACTTCAGGTTTCAGAGGATACACGGTGGGAAATTCCTCCACCCTTCCTAATCATAACTAGGGTCCACACCCTACAATGGAGGATACACGGTGGGAAATGCCTCCACCCCTCCTAACAGGACTAGGGTCCACACCCTACAATGGAATATACAGTGGCACTTCAAAATGGAAATGGAATGACATGCTATTAGGGAACATCAACCAGACAAAGAGAGTTACAAAAGTGTAACAACCCTAGTTGCTTGTTTTACTTTGGTAAATTTCTTTTTTTTTTTACATTTTCAATTCGTATTGCATTTATTTTTATATTTGTGTTAAAATTTTTGTGTTTGGTTTGCAGGTTAAGCGTGGCTGGATTTGGAGCTCGGAACTTGGCCCATAGGCCCAGATTTAAAACTAAGAAGCTACGATACCAATTGTAGTGGCCATATTAAATTAAACATACATTAATTCTACAACATAGTAGTAAAATTCAAAAATTTCTTTGATTGAACACATTCACATATAAATTTATCAACAAATAATAAAATTTTATAGAAAAATAAAACAAATACACTATTTAACATACCTGGGTCTGATGCTAACCCTCCTCTGTTTTCTGCTTGCCTGGTTGACCATTGTTGAACTATGTAAACACTGCCCAAACCTACTATCCTCCCTGCCAACTAGGACAACTACCTAGCTCTAGGATATCATATGGATATCCTGGCCCCTGTGCCCAAAACCCCCAACAAACCGGTGCCTGCACTGAACCTCCCTGACTACAGAACTCCACTCTCCTCCCTGCCAATCCAAGAGAGCCCCCCCCAAAATCAATAATCCTCTCCCATCGAATGCTCTCCTCCTTCCTAACCTTCTCCTCTCATATTCCCCTTCACCGACTTCCACCTCCGTCATTACTTTCCTTACCCATTTATTAATTATCTTATCCTTTCGTAATTAATGCCCCTTATCCCCTTATTTATTATTTTGTCCTTTCTTATTTATTATCTTATCTTATATTTAAGGTCCTATCCCTTCCCGAATACGTAAGCTTTAATTTAACAATATATTTTATTAACCTCCTTTAATCCTTTACTTAATTAATTAATGAGTCAATTAATAATTAATTAATCCTTGACAATCATGAACAACTAATTAATAATAATTAATTAGTTAATGTTATTTAAGAAATAATTATTGTTTAGCTAACTTTTAGGATAGTTAGATCATTAAATTAATTATAATTAATAATCCTATACATCTATTTACGTAGGGTCGTTACAATAAATCTCACCCCTGCGGCCCAACCTATTGCAAACTCTGTATATTCCTTCATTTTTGAATCCGATGAAGACATTCTGGAAGTTTTATGCACACCATAATACCCATGGGATTCCTTTCACCACTGATCCTTTTTCCTATCTCACAACACCTTTCAACCACACTCAAATGCCCCAGTATATGCCATCGAAGCTAAGGATTTCATCCCCCCTGGCCATGTGGACTGGTTCAAAATTCCAATACCCGCACTCAATTCTTTCGAAGAAGGAAATATGGAAAATATCTCCCCCACAATTAAAATAGGCATCTCAATCAAACCTCATATCATGGAATAAATCACTCTCGGTGTTTCATGCTCTCTCGAAGAAATCATAGCATATAAGGCCCTCTTCCAGGAATTCCAAGAATGTTTTGCATGGTCCTACATAGAGATGCAGGGATTAGACCTAACCACTGTGGAACATTGTATCGACACATGGCCTGATATTTCCCCCATCTAGAAAAATCAACAACCACTTCACCCTTCCAAGGCTATGTCCATCAAAGTTGAGATCAATAAATTGCATGTCGTGGGCTTCATCTACCCGATAGCATACACATCATGGGTTTCCAACCTTGTCCCTATCAAAAACAAATAGGGCACTATTAGGGTGTGCACTGAATTTCGTGATCTCAATCAAGCTTGTCCCAAAGATAAATTTCCTACACCATTCATAAACCAAGTCATTGATGCTTGTGTCAGCCACAAATTTCTATCACTCATGGACACATTTTCTAGCTATAACCAGATTCAAATCCTCCATGTGGATCAGTACAAAACCACAATTACAACCCCCTACGGAACATTTTCATATTGCGTGATTCCCTTCAGACTCAAAAACATAGGAGCCACCTTCCAACGCACCATAAAATATGAATTTCATGATCTGGCTCACATTATTCTCGCATACTTGGATGAACTCACCGCTCATTCTAAACAACACTCCCAACACATAGAAGATCTATGGATGATCTTTAAATGTTGTCGATGATACAATATTCATCTCAACCCTTTGAAATGTGTCTTTTGTGTCACTTCAGGCCGCCTCTTGGGCTTCATTTTCTCCCACTAAGGCATCATCGTTGACCCCCTTAAGGTCCAGGCCATCAATGAGAATCCTCCTCCTAAGAACCTACACCAATTTCAAAGCCTCCAAGGCAAAGCCAATATTTTACGGTGTTTTTTTTCTGATTATGCTATCCACACCCATGACTTCTTACACTTACTATGGCATGATGTCCTATTTCAATGGGACCAACATGCTCAAGCTCCGTTTGATTCTCTCAAATAAGAACTCAGAAAATCACCCTTAATTAGTCCCCTAGACTATGATAAGGATTATATCCTATACATGTCCACCTTCGAAGTTTCAATTCTAGGGGTGCTTATCCAGGTAGAAAATGACCAGCGTGAACATTTCATATACGATATCACAAAAATATCTCAGGATCCCCTCTCAAATACAATCATGAGGAGAATATTTCTCGTGATGTGTTCCTCACAGACCAGAAGTTGCATCACTACATCTTGCTTCACACTACCAAAATCATGGTTGATTCCAATCCTATGCACTATCATCTTAATCTCTTCTAGATCAATTTAAAATTCGCTTGCTGGATCATCATCCTCCAAGAATACGATCTAGAGTTCACTACTCAAAAAAGAAAAAAATGCCTCATCTTAGCAGAACTCATGGTCGAATTACCATCGAATTCATATGACCCCCTATCAATGAAAAATTTCTGGATGAACATTTATTTTTCATTTCATCCAATGACCCATGGTATGGAGATATTATGGTTTATCTTCGAACACAAAAGTTTGTCCCTCACCTCTCCTGATATGACCTCCGTCAAATCCATCACTACGCCTCACGCTACCTTCTCATAGAAGATGTGTTATACCATAGGGGATTCAAAACCATTCTCAGATGATACTTCGCCACTGAGGAGGTAGACACAGTGCTCAATGATTGTCACAATGGTGCATGTGGAGGTCACCTTTCTGGCATGTCCACAACAAAAAAAATATTTAGGGTCGGTTACTTTTGGCCGACCCTATTCCATGATTTCATCCATGCATTCATTTTCTGTGAAAAATGTCAGTTATACACACACAAAGCTCGAGCCCCACCTTCCCTTATCCATCCCGTTATCACTGTCGACCCCTTCTGTAAGTGGGGAATTGATTTCATGAATTGCAACCCCCATCCAACAATGGGCACAAATATATTGTAGTCGTTGTTGACTACTTTCCCAAATGGGAAGAAGACATGCCCACCTTCAAAAATACAACAAACACGACTACTTTTTTTTTCTTCAATCACGTCATTTCCTTCTTTAGAGTTCCCCTCCAGCTAGTGTCTGACCATGGAAAACATTTCAAGAATGAATTTTTCACTGAGCTCTCTAACAAACTGGGCTTTACTAAGAAGGTCACATCCCCTCACTACCCACAGTCCAATGGGAGATTAGAAGCAGTCAATAAACTTCTTAAAACAATGTTGTAAAGAACAATAGATAAGCATAAGACCAACTAGCATCAGATGTTTTCCTAGGCCTTATGGTCATATCATACAATAGTCAAAACTACCATTAGTTTCACGCCATTCCATCTCATTCACGAAGTGGAAGCCACCCTCCCCATCGAATTATAAATACCCACTCTAAGCACCACAATCGAGCTCCTCCCATATACACCTCCCATTGAGAAACGATTTCTCATTCTTGAATCTCTCGACGAGGATCAACGATCCTTTCTACAACACAATGAAGCATCCAAGAAATGGTCCAAGTTCATCTTCGATATTCAAGTATCCCTTTGGCCCTTTATCAAAGGAGACCTAGTACTAGCCTACGATATCTCCCATGACACCCTTGACCACGAAAAAATTTGAATCTCTTTGGAAAGGTCCCTATATCATTCGTCATCGCCTCACCAAATCTTGCTACATTATGGCTCACCTCAAAGGAGCCAATCTCAAGGACCCTATCAATGAGTTATACCTAAAGAAATTATATCCTGAAGTGTAGCCACCCTGCCTTAGGTTCTTCTTGCATTTTCCTAGTGTTTTTAGTCATTTTTAACACCTCGCCCTATCACAACATGGGCATAATTGTAACGAACCTCCTCATTATGAAAACAACCTCTTATAACAAGTGCAATTTTTTTTTTTTTTTTTGTGTGTGTGTGTACAAGGATAATAAATACATTCGACTCAGAGTCGACATACGACGCTGAACATGGTGAGCAATGAACGACAATCAACCAACAATAAATAAGACTGACTACCCACCCATCCTACCCTGCAATGGTTAGGACCTCCAAGACACGTAAGCAACGCTCAAGCCCAGGTTCCCATCTATTTTAACCATTTAAGGTCTCAGGGCTGGTGACTGTTTTGAGGAACATGGAGGTGTCTACAACCCACCCAACAGAAGCAGACCATAACTCAAAATACTAAGTCAACAACATGAAATGAATATCAATGCGCGATAATGATCTATGAATCAATCACACATCACATGAATTCTAAGGCGCAAGAGTAACCTACTTGTTTTAAAAGTGTTAAGAGAACAAATACATAATCAACCATGCTTCTTATTTGTTCACGACGCAATACACTTCCAAATTAATTCTAAGCGCGAGAGAATTAAGAGCTACTCAACCATGACTCCAACAAATCTCCACTACAACTTTAATCATGATACATACCAGTTGGGCAATTAAATTTTAACCAAATCACAATCTGCTAGCCTTTAACTTTAATTGAAACATTGCTAAACTTAAAGTAACTTGTTATTATTAAACACAACTAAAATAAGTAGATTGCTAATATGAGACTTTAACTAAACAAAGGAGAAGGCTCTTATCTGTTAGCCATTGACTTTACTTGAAAACATTGATAATCTTAAAGTAACTTGTCATTATTAAACACAATCTAAGATAAGTAGATTTGCTAATATGGGACTTTAACTAAATAAAGGAGAAGGCTCTTATTTGCTAGCCATTGACTTTACTTGAAAACATTGATAAACTTAAAGTAACTTGTCATTATTAAACACAATCTAAGATAAGTAGATTTTCCAACTTTAGATGATGCCCATCCATCATCTAATTCTAAATTCACTCAAGTCATTATTCTTGATACAATAGTAAAATCTTAATGTAGAAGGCTACTATTAAATAACCAATAATGAAATAACAAGACCTTTTAAAGTAGATACAATATCAAGGCATTTAAATAACGCTGCTTTTAACCTCAACTAACTTAGCATTATCATGAAGTAAATAACCAGAAAATAATTAAAGGACAATGATAAGGCATTGAGGAAAAGCTGTAAAAATTAACAATCGCTACCTTTCTACCTTAGTGACAGCTGGGCCCAAGTAAAATTTGAAAAGTGTGTTGGACTAAAGGCCAATCATTAAGGCATGAGGTGGTTGTCAGAAAGGTAAAGTGTTTGAGTAAAAAGAGGTAAAACTTTCAACTCTGAAATCTAAACCCCGATTATTAAAGTTTTTCTTTTAAAAAGTTTGATGAAATCTTGGAGCGAACTTCATAAACAAGGTAGTTTTAAACTTGAAAGACCACTGGGTAAAAGCATAGGGGTTGTCAACCAAGGTAATGCGACAGGTTAGAAGTTTTTGGGCCTACTAACTACAACGCACCAGAATAGGGAAACATCTATACCTTCCAGATAAATGTTGGTTGTCAGTAACCGATAGAACAAACACATGCAGTTTGCGTGCCGAGGTATACTGGAATTGTGAAATCAAGAAGGGAATGACCTGGTTAAGCGGTGGAAGATAGTAACTATTGCAAGTGTTGAACCCAGTCAAAATACAGACACCCAAGCAACTACGTTTGTTCTTTTTCTTTTGGGAACCGAAAAATTTCAGAGCAGAAATATTTCACACTGAAAAGGGGTTCCTTTTTATTTTTAAAGGCTGTCAATCAAGCCATAGTTGTACAAGCACCACTGAAGACAATAAATTGCTGCCGAAATTTGATTAGGCAGGAGTTTTTGGCAGAGACACACGAGCAAGGAAAGTCAGGATGACATTCACCCAAAAGGCAAAATCACCCTACCACTGTTCGAGACAAAAATATCACTTCCAGACCTTGATAAATAAACAACTCCATACCCAACACCCCGAAGGATTTCACCTTGCAGTCATCATAGGATGAGAAGGTAAAACGCGTCTATGAAAGCATGAAAAGACCATCATTTATTCTTGTGCAGATAGGGTAACCTCCATGCCAAATGCACCGGAATGGGAAATCATTGCCGAAGAAACAATGCGCCCAATAATTCGTTTTCAGAGAAAAAAATAAAACCAGGTGTGTGTTATTGCTATAGCCTTCGCTGGGTGAGGATCTCTGTGGAATTAATAAAATTCAGTAGGAGAAAGGCTCACTTCTGCGGCTAGAGGTTTAAATAATATCAGTCTGAGGAATGGATAGACAAGGAGTAAAATCACAGGGTTAATTCGCCCCAGAAATTGCATTTTAATGCAGAGAACAAGTAATTCACTGACCCACAATTTTTCTAGCGCATAGCTAAATTATCCGTCAAGGTAAAATTTTCAGAAGATGCAGGGATAAAAAATGAATGTTTTCTCAACACCAGAAGGCACAATCACAATAATCAATTTACCTACTTAAAACACATGCAGATCCAAATCACACATCCTACAACATTATACCATTCAACCGAAAAGAGTACCTTTGCCTTATTGCCCGCCTTGAATGACGTCCACGCACTCCATGCCACTCCTGCTCGTCGATCGTCAAGACCTCACCGGTACCTCCCAGCCAACGCTAGGGGTACTCTTCTTCCCCCTTAGCCCCCCAAGCCGCAAAGGGGCCACACACTATCCAGATGGTATGTCTAGCTCCCAACTCGCCTCGCAAGGCCGAGCTACCACTCCTCTCCGAGCTGGGAAATCCCAACTCCCACAAGTAATCAGTCAAGTCACTAATCCAACAGTGTAACGTTACACTAACAGTCGATCCCCTTCTTCCTTCTCCTCCCTCTCTTTTACAGAGTTTTTGAACTTCCCTTCTTTCCCTAAATCTCATTTAATTTAAGTTTTAATAAAAATCTTCTAAAAATTCTCCTTCGTACAAGTGTCATCCATTCCCTACTTTCCTCCAATAATTATTTTCTTTAATTTATTAATTGTCTTATTTCCCTCACCCACCTAGAGTTACTCCTAAATTTACTCCTAGGTGTCTCTAGATTCCCTTACAAGTTTTAAAGACTTTCCCAAAAATGAAGTTGCTAATTTAGTTCAATTTAGAAGGTTCTTAATTGCAAGTTCTTTACTAAGTTGACCTCTCACTTTACCATAAGTTCCCCTCTTTCCCTTTTTATGTTACCTCCATCCCCTAGTTTCCTAAATTTTATAATTTCCCTCCTTCCCCTTTTTATTAGAGCTAAAAATGACAGTTGCAATTTAACCCCTTTTCCCTTTTATTATTAATTCAACATCTTTTAAAACTATCAAAAGTTAAAAATAATTAATTTCTTCTTTATATATATTTTTTATCCACAGACTTTATTTAATTTCTTACTCTCTTCATTTTGCCCCAAAATTTATGAAGACCAAATTATTATGTAAGGGTTTTTTATTTTAAATTTTATTATTATAATTTTATATAGATATTTTCTCAAGGGTAGACAAAATCTTACCGCTAGCGAAGTTTTTAGACTTAGGACTTAGATTCTGAATTGGGTGACATTTAATTAGGGGAGTTGTTTTAAAATTTCTTAAAGTGTTGATTGTCTTAGGGCCATATAGGTTTGTTCCTTTATCATCATCAACGCAACGTTCCCTTCAGGACACACTACATGCCCCAAGGGTGCCACTTGCCTCTTTTGTTTTTTGTGCGACGTGCCCTTCAAGACGCACTACGTGCTCCAAGGGTGCCACTCGCCTCTTGACTAATTGGTAGACATCAATAAACCCTGGAGTCAACACTCCGCCAAGTGAACTTGTGGGAGACTAAGGGCTTCTAAGGAATAAGGCCCTCGCCTTATTGCGTGCCCCTTAGAATCATTGTGAGCGACTATTGCAGTCTACCCTCATGGCATCGTGGGTCCTCTCGAACTAGGTAATCGTTAACCTACAGTTCAAGCCACGACGGGAGTGCTAGTAGGCTGTGGTAGGGCTGTTGTCCACACCTCTCCCTCAACCTCTCTAGTAGTCGTGTGTGACCCCTTTACTCCATATGTGAGTATGGTCGGCAAGCTATCGTCAGCCTACATCATCAACAAATCACGTCAGACATATCCACATCATATCATCTAATAAAATGTACCACCATCACAGTAAAACAATCAAACCCTATGGCACACTCCCTGACTCGATCCAAAGTCCAAGGGGTTCCATTGATGCCTCTGCATCCTCAAGGTCCAAAACCCTGCACACTCAGTAAAACTGAGTCAATAGAACCTATCTATGTCAATGCAGTAAAACAACATGTCATCTACCCATAATGCATTATAATCAAAGTCAAATTTTTTAATAGCATAATAATTCGGATCACTTGCGAGCAAGTGTCCTAAAAAATAAGTTGGCTCAGTGCGCCAGAGCGGGATGTTACAATAATCCTTTGTCATTTTTTTGAAATTTGAATCCTCCATTCACTTACCGCATCAGGTATGTTGATGGTTCCAGCCGTTGGACTCAGAATCTCACTTCGACGAATTGGGATATTTACACCCCAGATCATGTGTTACTTCACTCTAGTGGTATCTTCATCGGGCCTACCACTAATAACCAAGATGAATACGTCACGTTCATTGGCCTCCTCTCGGAGGCCAATCACCTCCATATTCATCACTTAATCATCCTCTTAGATTCTCAGCTCGTTGTCCTACAGTTGAAAAATGTGTATCATGTCCATTATCCATATGTATACCGCAAGTATTTGAAAGTTAAACTTCTATCACAAAATTTTGAGTCATTGGCATTTACCCATATTCCTAGAAGCCTAAACTAGTTTGCAGATCATATGGCTAATAAAGTCCTAGATTTGTCACATTAACATACATTTCAATATCATTAGTCATACATAAAGAAATGAAATAATCATAGCATCACAAATATATATCGAAACATCAGAAGCATCATCATCAAAAGGTCTACTCATATATAGATCAAAGATATCATACATATTTATGATACAAAAATATAACTTGCCTTAACCCCATGGTTAGGCCTCATGCGCAAAAATGTACCCTCAGTATAGAAAATATGGGAGTTCAAATACTCTTATACATCATACAAAAGTAGGCCAGGCCCATACATGCAACTACCCCTAGGGATCCCCTAGCCTTAAAAATTCACTAGATGGCGGGTCCATTGGTGGATTTCTACCACCCTGGGGATGACTTGCTCTCCCACTAAGGGGAACCTCCCTCTATGATATGCATCCATTCAATGTTTCTCCCTCCACCGCCGCCCGTCTTACAATAAACCTCAATCTTGGGTCCTTGCCTATACACTACTCTAGTATATCATCATTCCAGATATGCGACTATTTGTCATCTGACACTCCATCCAAGATCGCCTCCATATGCCTCCGCAAATCCTCCACCTCAATGACCACTGCATCCATGTCATTTTCCTCTTCGGCATGTGGTGGACCCACCCTATAATGGGCTTCCTATTTTAGGGCCTCAATAATAAATAAATATCTATTTTATTGTTTCCTACTGAAATAATATGCAATTTAATTTATGTTTTTCTTTCATGGTTGTTCTTTGTTTTTTCTTTATACCAGGAGTAAAATGGTAAACAGGATAATCGCAACAATAACATAATAAAATACATACCTCAACATAATCACAACAACAACATAATAAAATACATACCTCGACCTGCAGGTTGGTTGATTTAGTCCTCGGTTCTCTTGTTCTTGAGCTTTCCCAAACTGTCGAACTGAATATTAACCTCCGAACCAACTAGGAACAACCTCTCCAGCTCCCTAGTTCTAAGAATCCTTGTGGTTTCCTGGCCCCTGAGCCCAAAGTTCCTAGCAACAAAAATTCCCAGTGAGAGTTCCCCAAAACAATTGTTCTTCCAATTTTTTCCTTCTTCCCTCTCTCCAATTTTTTTTCTCCTTCTTCTTTTCCAATTTTTCCCCAAAAACAAAATACCCCCCTTTGTAAGTCCTCACCATTTTCCTTATCCTCGTCTCTCAAATCCCCCTCATTAATTTCCCAACAACCTTATCCCCCCATTAGTTACTTCACCTAACTTTTAATAATAAAATAATAAAAAGACTCATTTAATTTATTTTAATAATTAATTAAATTTAAATTAAAAACTATGATAAACAATTAATAAAATTAGGTTGTTACATACACCCACCCTTCAAGAAACTTTGTCCCTAAGTTAGAGTAATTTAAAATAGGGTAAGGACACATGATTCAGACATCAACATCGAATAAACAACATTATCAATTTAAAACGTTGTTGGGCCCTAACAACTCCCCCTATTTTTTTACAAAATTTAAAGGACCCCGTTAGAATCTTGATAATTATAATGAGCTACAGAATCAACTTTTTCAAATAGTTCCATACCTTGGCTTGCTTTGAGAAAAACTTAAGACATTCACTATAGTATGAGATATTCATTACAAGAGTATATGTCAAAATTTAGAAACGAGCATAAAAATCTCAATTTAAACAAAAACGTTAATTTTTATCAACTGTTTACTTTTGTTTAAATTATGATTATGTGTTGTTTCTTTTGCTCATTAGCAAGTTTGACTATTTTGAATTTATGGGTTCAATACTTCATCAAATAATATCTTGGTTGGTTTCTCATTTTCATAAAATCATTTGGTGATATTAATTAATTAAATTCTTTTTTCATTTTGTATCTCATTTCAAAATAAAAATAATAATAATAAAAATAATTATCTATCATTTGTTTGATTTTGTAAAAAACCAAAATTAATATTTTTCTTTTCTCCATTAACTTGAAGCTTCTAGAATTTTGAGATCATATTTGAAAGGAAATTATAAACAATGTTTGTTTAGAACTTATAATTGGTTTAAATTTATTTTTGATTTTATTGTTCTAGATTTTGTTTTATTCACAATTTTTAGGTTATTAATTTAGGTTTATTTTTGTTTCACAGGTTTCTATTATCAATTATTTGGTACGGATATGATCATGGCTTGATTTTATTATCTAAATACGTTCAAGATGTTTGATTCAAAAATAATATCGGATTGCTCAAAATAAATTTATGAGCAACAACAGATAAAATTTGGAAATGCGTCAAGAACATAGACATGATTTTGCAGGATTGATTCCAGCCAAACCATGAGGAATTTGAAGAAACGGTTGAAAAACCATCTCGCAAATGGACCCATTTAGCTTCCTCATAAACTTTTTCCCAAACAAATGCACGATTTGAAAGATATTTGTGTCTCTTTACGAGGCAAATTTCAAGTGGCGGAAATTATTAGTGACGCCCATACTATTCATTCATCGTATAAATATATGAGAAAGTTCAAAGCCAAGGAGATCCAAGAAATTCAGAGGAGGATTTTTATCCTTTCTTTTTTTTATATTATATCTTTTGTAAACCTTTTTTCTTTTCAAATGGAGTAACGGACGGTTGGAATCTTTGGGAGAATGGACAAGTATTTTCAAAGAAGAATATGGAATTCCATGTTCCTTAATGACTTTTGTTTTGTGAGTAAAATTGTTTTTCTTTCATTATAATATCTTCATATTCTTTGAGTAGTTGATTATGCATTGATTTGAATTAGCTTTAGTTTATTTTATCAATACATGGTTAATTGCTATCATTTATGTATTAATTTTTTCAATCTTTAAGAGTCTATTATCCCAAAAAATCCTTTTGGACCACAGTATGGACATGTGATTTTGGGAAACGATATGGGAAAGTTGTTCACCATCGGCTTTAGACCTGTGTGGTGATTATTCCATTATGTTATTTTATTGGCTCTGTCTTATGAAATATTATTATGTTTGATGCAGCTTTAGCCTTGTCATCATATGGTGTTTCATATTGTTAAGTATTTAGATGTTGGCCATAATTTGTTATTTCATTCTGTATGTGTGATAAATTTGTCATTTGATTATTATTGAATTTATTCCTAATGTTAAATGATGGATAAAATCAATTCTCAAAATTGAGTTTTCTCTCGTTCTTAGTTATTGATTATCATAAGATCACAGGACTTTTAATCAATCATCATTCTGCTGCTATATTCTCACTCCAAAACATCAAACACTTCTTTGAATTTATTCTAGAAGCACTAGTATTGTTCTATCACAGGTTTCCCTCACAAGCAGGACAAGAAGGAGGTTAGACAGCACAGAAAGATAATACTAGTTTCGTTGATCAGCTACAGGTTAGTCTGTTTGTTATTTAGTTAAATTATTTATTAATGAAATGATGATTTCATAAATTAGCTTTGAGTGTTTCTGTGTCATTGTTTCAATTGTATTTTCTTATTATTTATTAGTTTAAAATCTTTAAACATTAAAAAAACAAAATATTTGTGTTCTTACTTTATCTTATTTTGAAACATTATTATGAACATTCATTTTCGCAAGATTTCAAGTAAACCTTGTAAACTGTATATAGATTGTTTATAATTATTTGTATATTCACGTTTCTTTTTAATAAACATTAGTAAGTAATATATCATTTGTTAGAATCATAGTTTTAAATTAGTTTATTTATTTTACTGTTTTTAGGACTTTAGTTGGCTAACAAAGCCATTAAACCCGTCAGGTCAGATCATACCAAATGGCTTGGGTTAATTAGACAACCTCAGTTTGGATTTAACCTTCCAGTTGATGGTGTGTCATTTACGCCCGTCAACAAATGGCGCTAGAAGGAGGGCCGAGGTAAATTTAGTGATTAAATGTTTTACCCCTCAGCCTGTCATAATTCCAAATTTATAAATTCTTCTTTTGTGTCATCTTGAAATGCACTAGAAGGCAGACCAAATTGACAAGTTGGCCCTGCGAGAGTCTTTATTTTGAATGTTTTTAATTCCCCATGGCTCCCCAAATCACTTTGTTGGAACATTCTTTCCAGTTCTCATTACCCGATATTCCCAATGAGGCAGTCTCTCGCTTTTCCAAAATCACCTTTGATGGTGGGGGGAATGTGTCTACAAAAGACCATATTAACAAGTTTTGGTGTAAATGTATCAAGCATGATATTTTTGATTTAAAGGTTTTATGCAGATTGTTTTCTTTCACTTTCAGGGGGCGAATTAAACATTGGTTTGAGTCTTTTCCATCATATCACATTATTGATTGGTTTCAGTTTGTAGATGAATTTTTAGATTATTTTGAAAAATACAATTACAATCAATTATGTGAAGAATTTTAGACTTTACTAGTCAATGAAAATTCATCTCCAGGAGGCTTTTCAACAAGAATCTATCATGTTCTCTGTAAAATTAATTTTGATGACATGTCATTTGTACTAAATCTCCTCTATGATGCTTGGATCTCTTTCATCCAGTAACATTCAATCGTGAATGATCAATCGGTTGCAAATCCTATCACTCAATTGTGAGAAGAATTTTGTTCGCTAGATGAGAAGAATCCATCCGAAAATTTTGAACAAGCAAGGAATGTAGAATCTATTGAAAATGTTCTTACTGACAATCAAATTGGTTTTTCCTCTAAATCATTGTATACTCAGTCCTCGACCATCGTGGAAGAAGATTTGATTTTGGGTCAAGATGAATGTCCATATTCTTCTAACCCTTGCTCTAATAAGTACTTGAATTCAATTATTGAAGAACACTTAGGTGACGAAAACGATCTTAAGCAGTCTAACATTCCAATGAAACTCATTAGAGATCTAGATATGAAATTGGAAGAAGAAACCTTAAACCCTCATCTACAAATCATACCTTATCCACAAGAAAGATCAGATGTTTGTCGTGAAAGTTTTGAATTATCTGTCATACAGGAGACAAATTTAGATGATCATATTATGTTGAAGAATTTATCACCAAAACAGAGTGAAATTTTTAAGGAAAGTAAAGAGGAATGTATTGAGAATACCATTGTTAAATATCATAGCTCAAGATATTATTTTCATGTTGTCATTTCTGATTCCTTTTAATCTTTATATCCCGATCTCTTTTTAGATTCTAATGGACTTGATACTTTACCCATAGTATCTTACTCTTTGCCATCACGATCAAATCTTTTCGATACGCCAAAATTTGGTGAAATTAATTCCAAACATAACATTTATGAAGTTAGATTTGATTCTTTTTCACTTTCGTCACTCACATGGAAAAATGACATCTTGCAAGATGATTTTACATGATTTTTTGTTGAAAATGACAATGCACTTATTCTTATGGAAATCAAATATTCTATTCATTCTTTGATTAGTTCAATTTTTAATGTTTATGCTTCACATTTTCAAACAATCAATATCATCAAAGGAAGCGTTAAAACCAATAATCTAATTGATGTCATGAATCCTCTTATGATGTGTTCTCCATTGATATATCCATTTCATTAAAGTCATAGTTTGCATCCTAATTTTATGATAGGATCTTAGAATGGCTTGAAGATTCGTATCTAAAAAATCTTCATATTAAAGATAAAGTTGTTCTTTCTTTGTTTCTACCTAAATATCTAAGAAGTAAGCATTACATGATTTTTTTAGATCCTCCATGTGAATAAATTGATGAACACTTGGAGAATTGTCAGGAGGATGGGGCACTTCGGCCTTGGTTGATTGTTATGTCAGGTCCCCATAATATTGACAAGTTTTCCAAACTTACTTACACTCTTCCATGCCATTATGACCCATATCATGACCAGATTGCAGAATGGTTGGAGGATTCATACATCAATAATTTTCAAAAGAATGGTAAGGTCGTGCTGGTTTCATTTTTAAAAGAATATATAGGAGGTAAGCATGACATATTTATTTTGTATCTGCAAATACTACATTCTTTTATTCTGATTTTCAACTTTATATGCCTTGTGGGATTGAAGATGCTCTTGTGGTTGCATTGAAAATACGACCTTACTTAGTTTTGATCTATTTAGTAGTTTAGAGTAGGTGTAGGAGTAGGTTTCCTTTAGTTTTCTTTATCAATATTTCTTTGTGTAATAATGCAGTTATGAACACAAGTGGGTACACCAAAAGAACCATAATATGAATGTTGTCAAGAATGCCCACTTTAAATATTTTTCTCTCTGCTTTTCGTTGAATATTTCTTTTCAAAAACACAGTATCATCATGGAAATTTTAAATGGAAAGTAAAACAATAAGTAAATTTGAACTATCAATTCAACCCTGACCCAAGGTGCCATGAATAGGACTGCACTCATCTTAATAAGGATTTTTCTATTTTATTTTAGCCGCTTTTATTTTTAATAATAATGCTTGGTCAAAATAGCATCTCATGCATCACTATCTTAAGAAAAAAAAAATCCCGCACATGATATTTTATATGATTTAGTTCTTCCTTTATTTTACAGTGAGATGTTAGTGGATCCAAAAGCTCAAGTTTATCTTTGGCCAAAATCGTTTCCTGAAAAGTTTTCTTTTGCTGTTTTGATTTTGTGTACTTCTGATTTTGAATCCCATTAATAAAATTTGATTTGGTTTGTTGTGTGTTTTTTGTTTTCTTTAATTACTTTGAATGTGTTTTCTTCTTATCTGCCTTTTTGAATCAATATATTTCTGATCAAAGAGCTATTGGCGAAGGAATCATTTATTTTAAGACTTGTTTTTTTCAAGCAAATTGAAATAGTTCAAAGAGGTCCTGATATTAAGATATAGCTCAAACAATTGATTTTTAAGTCAATTGCCACTTTCATTTTGTCCTCAAATTGTCTTTGTCGGAGTATTACACTAGAGATATGCTTTAAATCTTTGAGAATTACGATGATCTTTAAACTTTTTATGTCATCCATATTCTTAAGGAATCACTTTTAAGTGCTTCCCCATTCTCTAGATGATTTCTTAAAGGAAATATAAAATCTCTAAACTCTGATAAAACTTATAGTTTTGAAAACAAATAAATAACATATTAACTATTCACATGTATTGCAATTAACCTCCACTATCACCCCACTCTCTTTGTCATCAAGAAATCTATAATTGTATTGTTATTTAAAAGTGGCATAAGATGGTTGGAAGCACTTAAGTGTGGGAAGTGTGTGTAAACCCGTCGGGGTACTAAACAGGCTCACTGGAAGTAGGTAAATGCACACATGATACCAAGACAACTTCATCGGGGTATTGAATAGGCCTACTGGTAGCGAATCAATGTTGGGTCGAGAGCTAGCATGTATATGTTTTTAAATTAACTTTAATGGAACTATACATCATGTGGATACAACTATTGGATGGGATTAAAACATTTGAGTGGGTTAAATGACATCCCTGTCGAGGCTATGGACGTCTACTGGAAACAGTGGCTCTGTCAACGGTATTGAAGTTCTTTTATAAACATTGTGATTCTTTGATTAAGACATTATTTCAGGTTATAATCCCCTGCACAAAAAATATCTATTCTCTGGTTATAACATTGAGCTTATCCTAATACTATATGGTCTCAAAGTGAATTTATTTCAGGGAGCTTAAATCCTTTTTCAAGTCTTATTTTTTTCTTCCTGAGATGAAATCTTACCAGATTAGAGATAACTGCTTCACCCAGTAAGTTTCCATTTGTTGGGCCCCAACAACTCCCCCTAAATGTTTACAAAATTTAAAGGGCCCCCATTAGAATCTTGATAATTATAATGAGCTACAGAATCAACCTTTTCAAATAGTTCCATAACTTGGCTTGCTTTGAGACAAACTTAATACATTCACTATAGTATGAGACATTCATTACAAGAGTATATGTCAAAATTTAGAAACGAGCATAGAAATCTCAATTTAAACAAAACGTTAATTTTTATCAACTGTTTACTTTTGTTTAACTTATGATTATGTGTTCTTTCTTTTGCTCATTAGCAAGTTTGACTATTTTGAATAATGGGTTCAATACTTCATCAAATAATATCTTGGTTGGTTTCTCATTTTCATAAAATCATTTAGTGATATTAATTAATTAAATTCTTTTTTCATTTTGCATCTCATTTCAAAATAAAAATAATAATAATAAAAAGAATTATCTATCATTTGTTTGATTTTGTAAAAAACCAAAATGAATATTTTTCTCTTCTCCATTAACTTGAAGCTTATAGAATTTTAAGATCATATTTGAAAGGAAATTATAAACAATGTTTGTTTAGAACGTATAGTTAGTTTAAATTCATTTTTTATTTTATTGTTCTAGATTTTGTTTTATTCACAATTTTTAGGTTATTAACTTAGGTTTTTTTTTGTTTCACGGGTTTCTATTATCAGTTATTTGGTACGGATTTGATCATGGGTTGATTTTATTATCTAAATATGTTCAAGATGATTGATCCAAAAATAATATTGGATTGTTGCAAATAAATTTATGAGCAACAACACATAAAATTTGGAAATGCGTCAAGAACAAAGACACGATTTTGCGGGACTGATTGCAGCCAAACCGTGAAAAATTTGAAGAAACGGTTGGAAACCCATCTCCCAAATGGACCTGTTTAGCTTCCACATAAAAAATTTCCCAAACAAATGCACGATTTGAGAGATATTTGCGTCTCTTTACGAGACAAATTTCAGGTGGCGAAAATTATTAGTGACACCCAGACTGTTCATTCATCGTATAAATATATGAGAAAGTTCAGAGCCAAGGAGATCCAAGAAATCCAGAGGAAGATTTTTATCCTTTCTTTTTTGTATATTATATATTTTGTAAACTTTTTTTTTTCAAATGGAGTAATGGACGGTTGGAATCTTTAGGAGAATGGACAAGTATTTTCAAAGAAGAATATGGAATTTCATGTTGCTTAATGGCTTTTGTTCTATGAGTAAAATGTTTTTTCTTTCATTATAATATGTTCATATTCTTTGAGTAGTTGATTATGCATTTATTTTAGTCTATTTATCAATACATGGTTAATTGCTATCATTTATGTATTAATGTTTTCAATCTTTAAGAGTCTATTATCCCAAAAATTCATTTTGGACCACAGTATGGACATGTGATTTTGGGAAATGATATGAGAAAGTTATTCACCATTGGCTTTAGACCTGTGTGATTCTTATTCCATTATGTTCTTTTATTGGCTCAGTCTTATGAAATATTATTATGTTTGATGCAGCTTTAGGTGTAACGACCCCTTCGTTATGTCTATGAATAGCGAAGCACAATAGGAATTTTTTTTTGTTTTTTTTTTTACCAAAGAATATGAAATTAACAACATCACATAATTCATATCAATGCAAAAACACATGACATCATAACTAAAGTGACACATGATCAAAATATAAACAAACTCTATAATGCCATTGCCGAACGAAAGATATCGAACTAAAAATCCAGAACGATCTCACAAGATTATCATCAATATCAATAAATTTGCCGAACATAAAAATGCCTTCTACCTTACCAATTAAAATCATACCATTGCCTTACGCCCGCGTTGGAAGACGTCCCGCGCTCCGTGCCGCGTCCCACGCTCCTTGCCACTTTTCTCGCTCCGTGTCGCTTCTGCTTGCCAACCAAAGAAAGCTCACCGGTACCTCCCAGCCAAATGCTAGGGGTACTCTGCTTCCCCCTTAGCCCCCTGAGCCGCAAAGGGGCCACACAAGAACCAAATATAGTCTAGCGTCTCAACTCCCCTCCACGGCTGAGCTACCACTCCAACACAGCTGAGATATACCCAACTCCTCACAAGCAACCCGTCAAGACACAACTTGGCAGCGTAACGTTACGCTAACCCTTCATCCCATTCTTCCTTCCTTTCCCCTCCTTTTATAGAATTTTGAGACTCACCTAATTCATAAATCATTAATTAATTAATTTTTAATAACAACCCTCTAAACGTTCTCCGCCATCCAAGCGTCACACATGCCTCTGGTTCTCCAAAATTAATTTATTTTTTATAATTAAAAGACTCAAATTCCTCACTCCCCCAAAAATCACTCCTTCAATTACTCCTTAAATTACTCCTTAATCACTCCTTAAATTTCTCCTTAATCACTCCTTAAATTTCTCTTTAAATTACTCCTTAATCACTCCTTAAATTTCTCCTTAAATTACTCCTTAATCACTCCTTAAATTTCTCTTTGAATTACTCCTTAATTTAATTCTCTTTTATTCTATTATTTCATTCTCTCTTGTTCTTTATATTTTTGAACCCAAAAGATAAATGCGGTTTTTAATCTTTTCAATATATTTTTTATTCCTAGCTTTTATACTCTCACATTTTAATAAATTTTATTTCTTCTTCATCATTTAAAAGCCATGGGTATTCACTTAATTTAATTCCCTCATTTCTTTGCCCCCTTTACTTTTAATAAGACTTTAATTTACACCTAGGAGGGTTTTAGTTGACGCCCTAAGTTTATTTTTGTAGAATCTTTTCTTAGGGCTTGTCAAATTTAACTTAGAGATGTTTTTAATTTAGTTTTGATTTGAACAGGGAGACAATTTAATTTGGGGAGTTGTTTTGAGAATTTTATCAGGATTTAAGGTCTTAGGGTCATCTAGGTTGTCTCATCATCATCATCCATGCGACGTGCCCTTCAGGACGCACTACGTGCTCCAAGGGTGCCACTCGCCTCGTTTGCTTCTGCTGCGTAACGTGCCCTTCAGGATGCACCACGTGCTCCAAGGGTGCCACTCGTTGATTTGCATTTCTTTCCGCGACGTGCCCTTCAGGATGCACCACATGCTCCAAGGGTGCCACTTGCTGACTTGACGGATTGGTAGAATCTATAACCCCTGGAGTCAACACTCCGCCAGGTGAACTTGTGGGAGACTAAGGGCT
>ML805495.1:43235-57438 GCA_009831015.1 Picea engelmannii
TTTGGTTCATACGCTCTGTCTGTCTGTCAGTCTCTAGGTGATATGCAGTACTAAAATTTAGTTGAGTTCCCAAGGCCTCTTGGAAACTCGTCCAAAATCGTCCGGTAAACACCGATCCTCGATCGGATATAATCCTCTGAGGCCCACCATGTAGCCTCACAGTCTCGCTGATGAAAACTCTCGCTATGTCAGGTGCCTGATACGTCGTACGCACAGGAATAAAGTGAGCACTCTTTGTCAGAGTGTCTACCACCACAAAAATCGAGTCGTGTCTCCTTGCCGTCAGTGGCAATAATAAAATCCATCGAAATGACTTCCCATTTCGATTCCGGAATCGCATGTGGTTTCAGAGGATACATGGTGGGAAATGCCTCCACCCCTCCTAATAGAACTACGGTCAACTCCCTACCATGGACCATACAGTGGCACTGTGTTGCTCAAAATTTTCTTATCATATATTTAGTTTTAGGCAGTCTTTCCACCTAAAAAACATACACTTTTCCACACATCATAGAAATGCATTTGAACTGATATAATTACACATACAAGATTCATACCATATTGTTTCTTGTTCGATCTTCATGACATCAAACTTTTATCATCATTATTCTCTGGCTATTTCATAGCCTATTGACCTGCATATTAGTCTATAACACAAACCCATACATATCCATGTATTATCATCATGTAAATTCATTTAATCATAATATCAATCCGGTATCCACGTACCAACAACTTTAAATGTCAAAATTTTCAAGTTATAAATTGATTGCATAATATCCACCATAATTCAAATAACGTTAAACATTCATATAATTGACATTCACATAGGTTGATATGTCTTAAAAGTTTAAGTGTATCATTAATATTTTCACAGTGAATAGAAAATAAAGATGATTAGGCCTTAAGTAATTCTAGTTGTCTAAGTAAAAAGGTGTCATTACATACACCCAACCTTTGGGAAACATATTCCTGAGGTGGTCAAAAAAGTGAGGGATGATCTCTTCATAAGGTCTTTGCATCCTCCCAAGTAGCAAATCCTGAGCTATACTTGTCCCACTGGACCTTAACTTGGTCTACCAGATGATTCATGATTTGTCGAACCCTACGGTCCAATATGCGTAACAATTCTACTGTGAGGGTTCCCACAGTCGATACCTACAATTCCTTCCAATTAAGTTTATGAGATTCGTCAACAACATAATGACGTAGAACAGATACATGAAAAACATTATGAGTTTTATGCAAGTGGGGTGGTAGTACGAGATGATAGGAAACAAGTCCAATTCTCTCCTGGATTTTGAATAGTCCTATAAATCGAGAGAACAACTTTGTCCCCTTCTCAAACCGAATGGTTCTCTTATTAGGCCTAAAATGAATGAAAACTTGATCGCTCACTTTATAACCTCGGTTAGTCCTATGTGCATCAAAATTACTTTTATGTATATCATGTGCTTCCTTTAGTTGGTGCCTAATTTGAATCACTTGTTCCTCCATCTTTTGAATCAATTCTAGCCCAACTGTCACTTTATCTTCTAACATTTCCCAACTCAACGGTGTCCTGGATGGCCTTCCATATAGAGCTTCATAGGGTTTCGTTCCAATGGAGCTATGAAAATTGTTATTGTAGGTGAACTCTACCAAAGGTGGGTACTTCTCCCAATGGGTTTGATTATCCAAAAAAAACATCCTAAGCATGTCTTCCATAACCTTATTTACTCTCTCAATTTTCCCATGTGTTTTGGGATGATATGTTGTTCTTGAGTTCAACTGAGTTCCCAACGCTTACTGCAAACTTGTCCAACACCTAAATGTGAATCAGGAGTCCCTATCTGAAATGATCTTCTTGGGTAATCCATGAAAATGGATGACCTCACTTATAAACACATGTGAAACATCAGTGACATCATAAGTGTATCTAACCGAGATAAAATGAGCACTCTTGGTCAACTTACAAATTATCACAACAATGGAATTGTGTCTATGTGATGTGAGTGGAAATCCCACAACAAAATCCATATAAATGACTTCCCAATTGGACATAGGAACATCATGCGGTTGTAGGAGAACTGTCGGGCGGTGGTGGTCAACCTTCACTTGTTGAAACTCTAGGCACTTGGTGACGAAATGGACTACATCATGCTTCATGCCTAGCTAGAAGAAAATCTTCCTCATGTCTGCATACATATTCTTCACACCTGGATGTGCACAATAAAGTGATCTATAGGCTTCCTTGAGTATGATGCTTTGAATATCCCCACATTCAGGGATGTACATCCTTCCCATATATATTAATAATCCATCTTATTCTAGGATGTATCCTTCATACTTTGGATCTAGTTGCCTCCCATTCTTGAGGGTTGAAGTAACCTTTAAATACCAATGATCTCTGATAAGGATTGATGGCTAGAGATGAGGTCTTCAGAGCTCGAGAAACAACTTCAAAATCTTCAAAACTCGGGTAGGAGTGTAATATGAGTGTATGAATTCACTACCCAGAGGTCTTCGATGACTCATCGGTCATGGACTAGAGAATCTTGATGATCAGACTGAAGGCTCCATTGATTTCGAACAAAGACTTGATTGGACGTTCAGGATGGCTAGGTATGAGGGCAAGAGACAAACTGCAGAGGGGTTGACTCAAGCTTGGTAAAAACTTCCCTTGGACAACAACATGACAAATGATGAGACTCAGGCAGCATAGCATTAACATAAGTTTACGAGGCAGGACCCAATGCAAACTCTCCATATGTTTGGAAGAATAACCAAACAGAGGAGGAAACAACTCTATGTAGTGAGAAAAACTTCCTAAGGTCGTATTGAATCCCATAGTTTGACAAACAAACATATAGATGTGTTGTATCCAAGGGCGACTCCTTATGCTACCAATAAAGAAAATACTTTTCCCTTCCTCTTTTTGGGGTATATTTGATTTTTTTGTCTTTTTCAATGATTTTTTGGAAAAAGAATAAAAGAATGTCACATTACAATGGAGGAACGAGTGTTACAAACATACAATTTCAAGGTGCAAGGACAATATTGATGTTCAGAGCAATGACACTCGGGAAAAATCCTCCATGGGCCAAAGGAGTCAAGACGCAGAGGCAAAGTGATACATGACTTGCGTATAAGGTATGCTTCAGATGGTTCAGTTTAGAGCAACATGGAGCCGAAATTAGACCAAAGACGCAGGTATTCAAACGTGATTAACAAAACACACAATGGTAACATCCTTCAATGTAAGTTTAACGAGCCCAGAGAAGGTAAGCTTGGTGGTTTTTCATATTTAGAGAGTCTGAAAAAATGTAAAAGGAGACTCCATTGGGGTACCTTTTTCAAAGGTAGTCTAGTCGGTTCGAAAAAGGGGTAAACTAGCACCGAAAAGACATCTATTCAAAACCATTTTAATGAGTGTGATAAAGACAAGATCACTTAGCCATTTTTTCATTTTTAAGGAGTCTAAAAAAAGATTAACTATGGACTCTGTCAAGAATGTTCTTCTGGACTAGTTTAACAACTGTGAAAGAATAAGGTCACTCGACGATCTTTTCAATTTTAGGGAGTCTAAAAGGAGATTAACTATGGACTCTGTGGGGGTTCCTTTTTCTTAAATTTAGTCCCTCAGGCCTGAAAAAGGGTTAAAATGATACCTGAGAGTACTCTTCTAGAGAATTGAAGTCCCTTAGAGTATACCTTTGTTCGTACAGTTGACTTTCTGGACCGAAAAAAGGGTAAACTACAGCCAGACAAACATGACTTCAAATTTCAGTTTAACGAACGTGAAAGGCCACAAGATCACTCGGCAATATTTTCATGTTTAGAGGGTCTAAAAAGGGCTTAAAATAAGACCCGTGTAAGGAATGTTTTCTGGACCAATTTAATGAGTGTGAAGAAACAAGGTCACTCGAAAATATTTTCATCTTTAGGGAGTCTGAGAAAGGGCTTAAAGAAGACTCCAAGGGGCTACAACTCATGTATGAAACTGGTTCAAGTAGAGCCTGCTACTAGGCGCAGACCAAGAGTCTCTTCGAAAATCAACTTGGCAAGTCTCCCAAAAGGGAAGAAAACACAAACCACAGTGTAAGTCCTCCCACGGTATAGAAACCATAGTCATGGCTTCAAGGATAGCCTCATCTGAAGGAAATTCAAAATGTGAGAAATCACGCAAATGAGGGTCGACAGTCCCAAAGGGTGAAGTAAACTGACCATACTCCATATGACGATGGAGGTTCTGGCCAGGGATGGCATAGTCTATCAGCGAATAATCACAAGCATGAGTGCTTGAGGATCTACAAACAATGAGATCAGACTCAGAAGGATACTCAAGCCCACTTGGACTAAGTGGGGGAAACAAGGGCCCCCATGCCCCCATTGGATAAATCAATAGATCAATTGTTGAGACTAAGTCTCAGGAAGGCCAACATGATTTTACAGGTTCCTACTCATAAGCAATTAAACATCAAGGATAGGATGCCACATAATTAACCCGTGGCGGGGTGGAATCTACACGAACGCTAGGAACATATGAATTCACAGTCTGAAATAATGTCGAATTAGGATGGTGATTATTAGGTGTCAGCTGGTCAATAGTGACAATTCTTCCATTATGAGGGAAATGCATCACCCGGAAGAATGTAGACACCACAACATTCATAGCATATACATAATCACACCTGAGAAGCATATTGAAATCTAATGGGCCTTGCACCACTATAACATCAACAAGGATAGTTTTCCCACCTAACAAGATAGGCAACTAAGGAAGAACCCCTAAAAAATCACTAGGACGTCTGTCAAAAACCAACATCTCATGCAAAGTAGACACGATCTTGGGAGATCCCATGTCTTTCCAAACCGAGGAGGATAAAATACTTGTGAAGGCTCCTTCATCCACTATACATCGATAAATGTTTGTTGAATTAACTTCAACCCTTATTTGAAAAGGTGTGGCGGAAGGAAGATGAGGCTCAACAAGGTCATTCCAATCAAAGGAAACCAACCTAGGGCTTGGAGGGAGTGTGCTTGGAATGAGTAGAATGCCCCCTTGTTCTAAAAGTATTGAACCAGAAATTCTAAAAACATAGTCGGTAGACACATCACTCCCCAAAAAAAGAGTGGGATCATCCGATGACTGCATCGACATGACCACTTTTGCAACCAATGGATGAATAGGCTACAGGACTACATGGTCTAAAGGTACCTCACCCCCCAGAAGAGGAGTGGGATCAACCGATGACTGCATTGGCATGACCACTTTCTCAACCAATGGATGAATAGGATGAGAGACTACATGGTCTAAAGGAACCTCACCCCCCAAAAGAGGAGTGGGATCAGTCGATGACTGCATCGAAATGACCACTTTCTCAACCAATGGTTGAATTGACTGTGAGGAAACCTCAAAAGACTCAGAATCAGAAGAGCTTGCAGACAGGGACCACAATTGTTGTACCTCTGGAATGCCAGGGCACAAATGAGTAAGATGATCTCCCTTGCAAAGCTTACAAGGGAACTTAGGCTTACGTCCTATTTGTCTAGGTTTCTCAACAAAATTAATGCCCCCAGCATGACTAGCAGTGGTTGGTTTCACATCTCCAACATGGCTTGCAGAGGCTGGTGATGGGTCGATAACTTGACTTGCAGAGTCTATAGACCTATTACCAGTGTGACTAGCAGTGACTGGACTCTTTCCCCCAGCATGACTTGCAGAGGATGGGTGTGTGCCCCTAACATGACCTGCAAAGGCTGGGTGGTGGTCTTCAACATGACTTGTAGAGTTTTTTGACCAATCTCCAACATGACTCGTAGAGGTTGGTGATTTCTTCTTCCTATTCTTCCTCTTTCTATTACGTTTAGACTTCCGGTTACTAGTAACTATACTTTCACCAGAGGCGGGAGAAGGAGGAGGAGAAGACTTTGCTGACGAACTAACATCAATAGGGTGCTCATGCCTTAAGGTTCTTAATTGAGAATCTTCAAGAGAATTTGGGACATTTGGAATGGTACCCAACCAAACCGGTAATCCCACATTCAACCCAGGAATGTACAAAGTGGCCATCAAAGGGACACCAACGTTTTCGAAGAAGGGAAAAGACAAGAATCCCCTTGCAAAGGGGTTCCTTGGTTGGTATGGTCGGGAAAATTAGCCATGAATATCCTATGCACAGGTTCTCCCCTTACAGGATCGTTCATGTCTGTAAAAGTCTCACGCACTGACTCTGGCAAACCAGTGGTATCAAAACAACACCTATAAAGAGGCGACTCCACGCTTCTAAGAAGAAGAAAAAAAAGTCCTCATGACCGGCGGAGTGGGCGGTCTAACACCCTAGGCCAGAGACCCAAATCCACGACTAACTAACTCACTATGGAAAACTAGGGACCACAGAGCACACACTAAAAGTTCCTAAAGGAAAATCAAGAAAACGACTAACTAGTTGGAAGAACAGTTACACCAACCAACACTAGAGAAACTTACCGGTGCAAATGAAACTTGAACACGAAAGCACCCTCTGGGTACACTCTTCAAAGTGTGGCCCGATGTCTATCCTAGGTATGATGGTATACCCCTGCAGTCACCTGTGTATGTCTCTAAAAAAGATAGGCAACTAGGTTGCCAGCGTGCGAACAGTCACTAGACGGGTACAGTCGAAATTCGAGTAGACCAAAATGAGCAGGGTATCGAGCTCAAAACCTATCAAGGGTATCGAAGGCAAGTGGTCTGGAAGACAGCTGATGACCTCGAACGGATTCAAGACCCACGAAGCTCTGTGGAAAATGCAATCGATGGAATCCCAAGACAAGCCCTCTATATATGTTCTCCACTACGATTGGTCCAGCTTTGGAGGGGTTATATCTGCTACCTTTCCGCATGCGACCTCATGTTTATCACCTGTGTTAGAGGGGGTTCCTAGATAACTTTCACGATACTGGACTTCTACACTTCTTAGCATAGACTCGTATGTTTTTTTTACAACCTTGAAGAGTTTCCTCTCCAACCTAAATCAAGGCTCTATCCTAATCTAGTTGATGGACCCTACAAACATAAAGTCTAGTAATTTTTAATTAGCATTCTTTTTACTGGCTTGATTTACTCAAAAGGGTATGGTAGTGCAAATGATGGTGTTAAGACTCTTGCAAAAAATGATGAAAGTTATATGAACACTTGGCAAAGAATGATTATATTTCTTTTTTTTTTTGAAATGTTTTTTAAGATGAGAAGAAAACACAACACTATGCTAATTTCTTTTCTTTTTCAAATAACAATGCAAAGAAAATTCCAGGAAAGAAAGAGATCTAACAAACTATTTTTTTTTTTTTATATTTTCTTCCAATCAAAGCAGAAATAAAAAAATATTCTAAAATAAACTGATGAATGCATGATTCATGCCCCCCCACGGCCATGAGGGGGAATGTTTTTTCAAAATGAAACTCATTTTTCTTAAAATTTCATGCTAAAAATAAGTTTAAAAAGCTAAGAAACAAAAGAAATTTGTTAATGAAAAAGCAAGTTATTGCTGTAATCAAACCCAAGTTACTAACCACTATGACAGAGACCCGAAACCTGAGAGGTATAACTCTTGACAAAGGAAAGGATGACTGCCTTACCCTAAACACAAATTTTCTCTACAGGCACGATGTTGATAGTTCAATAGAAAGCGTGTGCACGCTAGCTGTGTCAAGTCAGGGCATGTGTACACATGTGCTGGCCTTATACAGGTCGTGTGTACCTCTGCAACTCTTCAAAAAGTGAAACGACAAGCAATCAAGCACTGGAAAATACTATTGGTATTGAGAACCAGAATCTCTTGAAGACTCAGAAACTTACTTTAACAGAAAAAGAAAACAATTGAAGGAAAATTTCATAGAACAAAACCAATATGAGGTGAAACCTAAGCTACAAAACTGCAAAAAACAGAGACTAGAATGAGTTCCAGAAAATACCTGAGAAGGATTACTTCTGACAGGGGAGAGGATGACTGCCTCTCTAAAAGAAATTTTTCAAAATCATACATGCGATTGACACCTCCTAAGCTAGCGTGTACACGCGGGCTGTGTGAGGGTAGGGCATGGGTACATGTGTTCTTACCTTATACAGGCTGCGTGTACCTCTGTGGGTCTTAGAAAAAAATACAGTCAAGCAAAGAAACAAAGATAACTGGTATGGAAGACTAGAATCTCTGTTAGCTCAGACTTTTGCAGAAACTTTAAAACAGGAAATGAAACCAGTTCTTAAAAATACCCAAAAAATATTCCCCAGAAACCCTAGATAATCCCCATTATGGTTGCCAATTCTATTGTGAGTGGGAAATCCCTCTATGGACTAGCACTTAGGGTTTAATTATGCATGCATAAAATACCTAAAGATTTCTACTTTCTACCTTCATCCCAGACCTAATCCCCATTATTCTTAAGCAAATACATAGTTAAGAAGATCAAGTGAGCATACCTTATTTCGGACGTTTGATGTTGATCCTTCCTCATGCTTGGTCTTTTTTTTACTGCAGCTCTCCTCCCAAGGCTAGCCTACATTCACACAAGACAAATAACAAACTCCACATGCATTTGATATATAGATTAATAGGTTAGAGATTCAATAAACAAGTATGCAATAAACCATGAAAACCTCATATGGTGGGATGGGAAAAGTACTTATTTATTATTAACTTCAAGAAATCAACTTACAATGATGAATCTGGCCACTGCTCCACGAACTTGGTCCTGGGCTCCTCTTCAACTATCCTCCAACTTTGTTGCTCTATCTTTCTCTTTGCACAAGGATGGATAAAGGGTTGGGACAAAGGCAATGCGCAGTCGGGTATAGTTTCTTTACTATGATTCTCCTCTTCCAAATGGGACCCCTAACCCTTCTTTTATAGGCTATAAGAAGCTAGGTATTTGGTCGAACCCTCAGCCATGCATGGCCGAAAGGTTTAGTTAACTCACCCAAAGCTGTGTGTTTCATTGACAACTTTCCTTTTTTCGTGCTTTTGTAGGTACATGAGGGTTGTTTTGGGTCAGCTAGTGTGTACACGCATGTAGTAATGGAGCAGGGTGCGTGGGCCTTTATAAAAGAGGTTTTTAAGAAGAGTTTTTCATCAATGCTTTGGAAAAGAAGGAATCTAAGATGACCTGATGCCAGGTAAGCTTGTTCGGTGAAAATTAGGGTTATAATGGTTATTAACCTCTTAAGCTCGATGAATGCAATATCACATTCATTTTTTGATTCATACCTGACCCCCTTGCACTGCAATGTGGTGATGGGTTTCGCTTTTTTAGAGAACCCTTCCACAAAAATTTGATAATAATCTGCTATTCCCATGAATCTTCTTACCTCAAGAGCAATTTTTGGCACTGACCATTCCATAATGGCCTTTACCTTTTCTAGGTCCACAAATATTCCTTCACTGAAAATGATATGACTTAAATAGTGAATCTCGTTCTAGAAGAAAGAGCACTTCGACAACTTTCCATACATTTAGGTTTCTGTGGTGAGAAATATGTTCAGAGTTTGTCAGAAAAACCACTTTTTTGAGACTTTTTTGTCTTGATGATGGATCCTGTTATGGATCCGAAATGTTGACAACATGTTGCCATTAACACTGTGGTTTTTCTGAAAAAATCTAAACTTGCCATACAATTTGTTCTCTCTAAGGAACGACAACACCACTCACAATTATTCCTCATGTTCTCTTTCCTTCTTGGAATAGATGAGGATGTCATCCAGAAAGACCGGTACAAAGTGGTCTAAGTACTTTCAGAATACACCATTCATGAGGCTCATGAATACTGTTGGTACATTGGTCAAACCAAAAGGTACTACAATGAACTCGTAATTCCCAAACTGACTACAAAAGGAATTTTTAGGAATATCTCCTTCCTTAATCCTTAATTGGTGATACCCTGATCACAGATCAATTTTTTAGAACATTGTTTCTCCTTTCATATAATCAAAGAGATCATCTATTCATGGAATTGGGTACCTATTTTTCATTGTATTACGATTCATGTCCCTGTAATCTATACACAGTTATAAGGAACCATCCTTCTTATTGACAAAATTACTGTTGCACCCCAAGGTAAGACACTAGGCCTTACTATCCCTAAGTCAAGTAGTTCCTTCAACTACATCCGCAAATCACAAAGTTCCGGCGTCATCATCCTATATGGTGTCTTGGAAATTTTCTCCACACCAGGTTTTATCTCGATGGTAAAATCAAGCTCCCTCTCAGGAGGTAACACTAGAAACTCTTTTGGAAAAACATCCTTAAACTCCGACAATACTGGATACTGATCCAAGGAGGGTCCTTTCCCTTCATTCACTGCTTCCACTACGTACAATCGAAAACCTTGCCTCATGCAACGTTTAACCTTGATGGTCGAGATAAAGCATAGAGACACTTTCCTCTGTACACCATGGATCTCTACTAACCTTCCTTCATCGTCAACACAAAGCACCCTTTTAGAGAAATAATCAACCATAGCTCGATCGACTTCTAACCAGTCCATTCTTATAATTAGGTCATATGTCCCTAAAGCAGTGACATACACCTTCAACCTAGTAGTACACACTCCCAGGTCTACTAGAAAATTATAGATGATAGGTCCTACCGCTTTTTTTTCCCTCGAAGCCATCTCGACTTGTTTAAAGTCATCATGCTCATAGGCTTCCAACCCACAATTTTCTAATGCACAAGGTGAAATGAAACTATATGTAGCACCATAATCAAATAAAATTTTAACATTGACATGATTTAGCATACTTGACGACTCCACCACAGTGGATTGATGCTCTTCCTGGTGGTTATTAAATGCTACATAAATTTGGTGGCTACTACTTTCTCTTCCCATCGAGGAATTTCCTTCTCTATGCACAAATCCTTCTTGTAACTCTATACAATCACGCTGGTAATGAGGTCCTCCACATCCCCAATTAGTAACACCATATGGAACTTGCACACTGCCTTGTGACGGTCTCTAAAATGAGTTCCTTCCTCTAGAACCCCTTCCCCTACTAACTTCTCCCTGAGAAGGTCGTGGACCTACTTGCTTCATTGGTGATGAGTGGGATGTTGCACTCCCTTCCATTTAAATACATGTCGTAAATGCTTTAGGTGCAACTCTATTTCAATAAGGAGGTAGCCTATAGATTCCACCCCTGGAGAATATCCTAGGGGCCTTCCCCATGAATCCAAGAAGTTGTGGAATGGTTGACCTCATACCTCCATTTAAGCTCATGTACTCCTTCGCATAATGAGAATTTTCAACTGCTTCAGCAACTGACGATGGATTCCACATCCGTACCATGGCCCTTTTCTCAGGGTTCAACCCGTACACAAAAAGTTATTCTTTTCGTTGATTGGTATCCATGTATGAGACATATTTTACTAACTCCACGAACCTGATCTTGTACTCTTCCACGATCATGTTTCCCTAAAATAGAGCATGAAATTCTCCTACCTATTGTTCCTCATAGTACACAAGAAAACATTTCCTCTAGACCTTTCCTCAAAAATATCCAATGAGACAGTGTGTGGGGTAAGGTGCAATTGCCTCTCCAGATTACCCCACCAGTTCAAGGCATTGTCTCTCAACTGAAGATCGCTATCTTAGCCTTTGATGTGGAAGCATAGTCTCTTAAGGAGAAACATAGTGTCATTCCTTCCAACCATGCCTCCCCTCGTTCTCTTGTACAACCCCCAACAAACTCTGGGAGTTTAATATTATGTAGTTCTCTAGTTATTTCCCTTGGTGGAGGCCCTCCCTTTGAGTCCCTCGATGCTTTAGGGTTACCCACTCTAGATGGTGTGCATTCCACTTTGACATCAACTGACTAGAGTCCATTTAATGTCTAATTAATATCCTCTAAAGAGTGTAAAATGAGAGCTAATTCAGGTGATGGTGGTGGCAGCGTCGGCACTGGCGGTCCTTGTGACAATGCTCATCGGCCTTCACTTCCCTGAGTCCTAACCATTTTGAATAAATGAATCTTCATCAAACCAAATTCTTATTAGGGAATATTTTAAGGCATTCCACATTCGTTCAAACTTATACTTGCAAACATAGGGTTAGGCATAAGTTTTTTTTTACTTGTCTGTAAAAATACATTACTCTCTTTAGGGTAAGTGGCTAAAGGTCAAGGTCAAAAGTCTCTAAGATTGGTAGCTTGTTCAAGTAAGTTTCTAACTCCCTTTCCTTGCCAGCTATGCTAGCACAGCTAGGTACCCACCAATTATTGTTACTTACCTCCTTAAGTCCTTAGAAACTTGAAAACTAAATACAGTGTTTTAAACACAATGTAAATTATTTATTAGTACCTACAGCAATGACATACACCTTCAAACTAGTAGTACACACTCCCAGGTCTACTAGATAATTATTGATTCTAGCTCCTACCGCTTGTTTTCCCCCCAAATCCATCTCGACTTGTTTAAAGTCATCATGCTCATAGGCTTTCAACCCAAACTTTTCTAATGCACAAGGTGAAAAGAAACTATATGTAGCACCAGAATCAAATAAAATTTTAACATTAACATGGTTTATCATACCTGACAACTCCACCATAATGGATCGATGCTCTTCATGGTGGTTATAAAACACAGCATAAATCTAGTCGCTACTACTTTCTCTTCCCATCAAAACATTTCCTTCTCTATGCACAAAACCGTCTTGTAACTCTAGACAATCACGTTGGTAATTAGGTCCTCCACATCCCCAATTAGTAACACCATATGGAACCTGCACACTACCTTGTGTGTTCTCTAAAATGAGTTCCTTCCCCTGGAACCCCTACCCCTACTAACTGCTCCCTGAGAAGGTCGTGGACCTACTTATGTCGTTGGTGATGAGAGGGATGTTGCACTCGCTGCCATTGAAATACTTGTCGTAACTGATCTAGGTGTGACTCTATTTTCATAAGGAGGTGGCCTAGAGATTCCACCCCTGCATAATATCCTAGGGGCCTTTGCCACGAATCCAGGATGTTGTGGAATGGTTGACCTCATACCTCAATTTAAGATCACATGCTCCTTCGCGTAATGATAATTTTCAACTGCCTCAACAACTGACGATGGATTCCACATTCGTACCATGGCCCTTATCTTAGGGTTAAATCCGTACACAAAAAATTATGCTTGTCATTGATTGGTATCCATGTATGAGACATATTTTACTAACTCCATGAACCTGATCTCGTACTCTTCCATGGTCCTATTTCCCTGAACTAGAGCATGAAATTCGCCTACCTATTGTTCCTCGTAGTACACAGGAAAATATTTCCTCCAGAACCTTTCCTCAAAAATATACAATGAGATAGTGTGTGGGGTAAGGTACAACTGCCTCTCCAGATTACCCCACCAGTTCAAGGAACTGTCCCTCAACTGAACATCGTTATCTTCATCTTTGATGTGGAAGCATAGTCTCTTAAGGAGAAACATCGTTTCATTCCTTCCAACCATGCCTCCCCATGTTCTCTTGCACAACCCCCAACAAACTATGGGATTTTAATATTATTTAGTTCTCTGGTGATGTCCCTTAGTGGAGGCCCTCCCTCTAATTCCCTCGATACTTCAGGGTTAACCACTCCATATGGTGGGGGTTCCACTTCGAGATCAACTGACTAGAGTCCCTTTAATGTCTCATTAATATCCTCTAAAGAGTATAGAATGAGAGCTAATTCAGGCGATGGTGGTGGCAGTGCCGATGTTGGTGGTCCTTGCGACAATTCCCCTCGGCCTTCATTTCCTCGACTCCTAACCATTTTGAATAAATGATTTTTCATCAGACCAAATTTTATCAGGGAATATTTTAAGGCATTCCACATTCGCTCAAACTTATACTTGCAAACATAGGGTTAGGCGTAAGATTTTTTTACTTGACTGTAAACATACATTACTCTCTTTAGGGTAAGTGGTTAAAGTTCAGGGTCAAAAGCCTCTAATATTGGTAACTTGTTCAGGTAAGTTTCTAACTCCCTTTCCTTACCAGCTATGTTAGCATTGCTAGGTACCTGCCAATTATTGTTATTTACGTCCTTAAGTCCCTACAAACTTGAAAACTAAATAGAGTGTTTTAAACACAATGTAAATTAATTATTAAAACCCTAAACAACCCAATTTGATTGACATGTTGTGCACATAATGCTCCATTGTGGACTCTCTTTCCTTGATATTGGATGTTTGTACTTGACACTTGGGCTTGGAGACGTAAG